>JASCQY010000078.1:3130362-3140677 GCA_030264315.1 Sardinella tawilis | reverse complement strand
GTTGTTGACAAGATAAAACCTGCTCACTTAGGCTTCTTAAGAACAAGCATAACGTTAATGCAAGCAAGGCATGCAAGACAACAAATGTAAGCTCATCTAAATCCCCTCCCATTGTCCTTATGGCAGTATGGCAAAGCACCCGGGGTCGGTTTAATCTCCTTGTTTAGTCAAGGCATAGTTTCCTAAGGGACTGAGGGTTAACTAGCTAAACACCACACGGTCTAATGGAACTTACAAAGATGAACAGGTGCAGATAAAAGGATTCAAGTCACACTTTGCAAAAAAACACATTTTGGTCATCAGGGTCAACACTGACATCCAGACGTCGTCCTCACTGCACCCCACTTTAGGCACTGGAGCACTGCACCCCCCTCTACCTCTCTCTCTCTCTGTTCAACAGCAGCAATGCAGCGAGGATGTAAACAACACCGCAGACGTCTGCACTTGCTTTCTTTCACGCTCGACGGTAGCTAATTAGCCTATCGTAAATTAAGTTAAAACTGAACTACTGTTAGCTAGCTTACGGTTAGCTACTAGGTGCAGATATCGAGAGATGTTACTAATCCACTTATTATGGATCCATAACTCATTATGCCCTGCTATCCAGGTAAGAGATTGTCTCAACGCTCCGGCTTGCTATCTTGCTGTCACTGTCTTCAGAGACAAATCATGGATGTTTCCTCTTTCCACACTGTTGTTTTTAAACACTGATTCAAACTAGCAAATCGAAACCATTGAGCTTTCCCAACACTGGTGACGTCGCAAAGGCACGACAGTCTCTGAGCCAGCCTACTGGTTTACACTTCCTCCTTAGCACTGAGGTAAAAGCCAAAGTAGTATAAATTACCTTAAAACGCACAGGCATTTTGGTTCTCTAGTCAATATTACTTTACGGTGCAGATGTATTTTGCTTCTGTATCATACAGAAAATAACTTGCAATCAAGCTATCCTTGTCGGCAACCTTACGGGTTGATTAGCTTCAGCTTGTTCCCGTTGCCGTGGAAAAGGCGTTTAGCGTCCCTGGACACTGCACATGCGCAGTGTACAGTACCTGCCATGCAATGGATACACCAAAGACAGCATTGACATAAACGCTTCACTCAATCCAAATTACGTGGTTTATAAAATTGAAAACTAAACATGAATAGTTTTAGAACATGTGTTTGTTTGGTAAGTTATTAAAGTTTATTGTAGGCCTACTATCAATCAACTGCCTAGTGGAATTTCTATATAAACTTCAGTATAAGGATTACAGGTGATATGATTGTCAGCAATATAGGACTAACAGATTAGATTACCCTGCTGTAGACTATCTTGCATCCATATAGGCTGTTAGATGGTAGGCCCTATGACCTAGGTCATGTGTTAAACAATTTTCTCAGCCATATCATGATGATTGCATTGTTGGCCTGTTTTTCTATTTTTGCTTGTTCAGGTCCAGGAGACTAATTACTAATGAGGATGCATTTGTGACAGACAGGGTATTAAAATTGCTATATTTAAGTCTCACATATCACCTATGGAACCTAGAGCGCTGTTTAGGCTACAAAGAACTGTGAAGGTTAATAAATATTTAATAAATATAATAAATGTTTAATATTGGTATGTCTCCATCTGTAATGTGGTTTTGACAGATTGACAGGTTAGATTTGTATGGCCAACAACTGTCCACAAGGGGGAGTCCAATATTTAGATAAGCACAGCTGTACAGGCCGGGTTTACTTTCTTTAGACATGATATTAAATGATAGTCAGTAGCTATGATATTCGTTCATTAGCTAAACCTCTACTATTATATACCATGTAGACTTTCAGTCTGTCAGTTGGCTCTGTCTTGTTTACACCACTGAGTGTGCAGTCTTTAGAACAGTCCAAGAGGAGCAGGTTGTCGTAATAATGCTGGCATGCGCTGAGCTGTTTATTCCCCAACCTGGCTTCCAAAGCCTGCATTCATGAAAAATGACAGGGTTGGCGTGCTGACCCAGGAACAGACTCTTATTGTCTGCCTCTTAATGTTATTCCCCTCTCAACCAGAGAAGAAATCCGATCCTAGATCAGCATTTACATTGAAAGGCATTTCAAGTATTTGCTGTAGGTGTTTTGGAAAGCTGTCAAGGAAAGAGAAGACAATGAGGTGTGTTCATTTTGTGTAAAATTGTAGTTATCTATTAGATTTTTAAGGTGTTATTTGTGTATTGTATACAGTTGTTTGTATACAGTTTGTGTACTTGTTTGTGTAATAATTGAAGTATAATGGACATTTTCTCACAATTCACGTCAATTATTCAGGAGTTGATTTGCTGTGTTTATCAAGTAGCTTTAGTAGAGAAATAGAAATTCGGTTAATGTCAGCTTGTCTTAATTCTCAGGGAAGAATCAAATTTAGCTGTTAATTTTGGACATTCATGGCAAAACACTAAACATGTAGACAGCTTTAGGTGTCCCAGCTCACAGCTGGCTTTGGTCAAAGTTAAGGTGCTGCAAGGGGTTATGGGTCTGGGAAAGCATGGTGTTACTGTGTGACGTACACAATGAATGACCTCACCTACAGTCATTGTTGTGGTCAACCCACAAAACACAAATACACACTCACAAACACACTAAGGTCCTTTGTCACTAAGAGAGGCTATCTTTGTTTCTCTATTGTTTTAAGAGGTACTAGATGCTGTACTATTCCACTGAGACTATGGCACATCAGGGCTGAATATAAACGTGTGTGTCTCTGTGTGTGTGTGTGTGTGTGTGTTGTCAGCGCACAAAGTTGTTTATGTGTAGGCTACATCTGCCTCTCTGCAGTTTCACGGCTGAAAGAGTTTGACCCCCTTTTCTAATCAATATGCTCTTTGTGCTGGGAGGATGGCCTGTTTTACACACTCTCTCTGCTCCGCATACAGTAGGTTTAGAGGCTTCCCAAAGCCCGGTGCTGCACCTGCATGGGACACAATGCGTCCCCCCCAGTGAAGAGGAGCCAAACGTGGGGAGGAGGAAGGCGCCAGCCCCTCCTCGGTGTTGGATGTTTACTCTGCTAATTAGCGTAGGCTAATGAGAGCAAAAATGCACTATTGATGCGCACCATGTGTCTCCAGGCAACGCTGGCTTTGATATGTGGAGCTTCAAGGGGCTCCTCTGATTGGCTGTTCAGACTCAACCACCCCCGGCTTCCACCCTGTCCAATACACACACATAGCCTACACACACACTCACACACATACATACAGACACACACACACACCACCTACCTACGTCTCCAAGTGAAACATACTGAAGCCCTGTAGCATATGCCCCAAGGCTTTCTCCAGGCATAAAAAATAACCTATACAGACTCTGAGCAATGGCAAACTCCAAACTGTTTTGAGGCTTAAAAATACAGCCAATAATCTTTTGTGTCGGAGAGAAAGTTTCTCTATAACTTTGCACATGATAACACATGGTGTTCTTTCACTGCAATGAATATATTTTGGAGGAACTCATTCATAAGAATGCTGCTCTCTGACTTCACAGTACGCTGACTTACTTTGGACTTCCACAAACATGACACTATGACATGAGATAAGTCATGATTGACTAACATATTTTCTGTAGGTAACACCCTTTCCTCGAATTAAGTCATGCGTTCATTTGAAGAAAAAAAACATGTAGCCTGAGAGAATGCCCATACTGCGATAGGAGAAGTAGGTGTGAAGACATTTTGTCGAGAGAGTGTAAACCACACTCAATCATTATCCCTGTCACAGCAAATGACACATCCTGTCTCAGCACAAAACACCCTACCTATCATGATCATCATCTCATCCTCTCATCCTCCTCTGCCTCCTCCTCACCATCATCATCATCATCATCATCATAGTCGACAACAACAACAATGGAAAAAAAAAGTCTTCCCTCATAAAAAGTCCTCAGTTCAGTCCTAATCAACTGCTTTGGATCCCTTTCCAGGATCCAATTGTGCTGAGACATTGTTTTATTATTTGTCTGAGTGCTGCTATTGAAATGGTAATGGCTTGAAACAGAAAATGTGTCTGCGTGAAGCAATAAGGACCCAGGGAGCCCAATTCATCCGGAGTGCAGGGTTTTGAGAAGCACGGAGCTGGAGTCTGTGGATATAGCCTACAACCAAATGAATGCAGAGTGGCATGACACACGCTCTCATGTCGGAAGGCACCGGAAGGATGGAGAAGCTTGACGGTCTATGAATCTCTCTGCGTTGGCGGTGGTTTGAAAGCACACATGGGTCAGGTTGACAATGCGTCTGGATGGCCAATCGACCTTTTCCGCAGCACACCACAGCTCTACACATTGAGGAGGAGTGAGTCTTGAGGAGCAGCTTTTGCTGCATCGTGTGCTATGACAGCCCAGGGTAAACGGTCAGAGGGGTCCTTAATGGCTTCCCTAGCAGAGTGCCTGCAGAGAAAAGAAGCTGACCCACTCATAAGACCTTTCCTGTCAGGCAAAGAAGATGCCCCGGGCCTTTGTGTAGGCTACAGAGAGTGGGTTGCATGGAATGGAGGTCTTGTAGGGTAATGGGTATCAGAAGAAGACTTTTATGATGGAGGGAGAGAGTGTCTGCTCTAACTAATGGAGTTCTGCTTGGTGTGGGAAGAGAAATGGAAGGGATGAACTGGGAGAGGAACCAATAATGTTCAGCACTAAAAGCTTATGGGTAACCCCGTAGGCATTTTGAGATTCAGACACTTAAGTGTGTTAGAGACACCCTTTTGTGCCGTTTCAGATAAAAGACAATTAAGACATGATTTGAAATGCTAAGCCGGTCCAGAGGCAATAATAAGAAATAAGAATGTGACATTATACCTTAATATATCGGGAACACTGAGATTTTTATTTCAAAAATTGCCTTAAAAAGAAGGAACAAACAGGCCTGGGTTAAAGTTCTATTGTGCAGAGTTCAGATGCAGAGGAACTGTGTCTGGAATCTTCCTTTTAATTCATTGTGGATTTTAACTCTTTCTTCCCCCAGTATTTAAATCCACCGTTGGCTTTTGTCATCGCAAATCACCACTCTATGCCCACACATTTTTTGCCATAGTTTTGACAATTGTTTTAGTAAGTGATAGAGGATGTATGAGAACATGTTTAACAACAATGTGCAGAAGGTCACCAGCGCAACTACCCAGTTTTCAATGGGGAACAACACTATACAATACAATATATAGGAACAACATGGAGACCACTAAATATATGAACAAAACTACTGGGACATGTTATACAACAAAATGACAAAAAATCTTTTATGGCATCGCACCATTTTAAATTCATTAATACTTTCTGGTATTCTGTAAGGGATTTCCAAACATTTTGGTGTATATTTTTTTGCCATTTTGCTTGAAGAACATTTGTGCGGTCAAGAACTGATGACAAAAATGTCTCCATTCTCTATTGGTTCATCCCAAAGATGGTTGATGGGCACCAGCCAGTCAATTCTTTCACTTCCACACCAGACTCACCTCAGCCCAGCCGTGTTTTTATGGACCTTGCTTTTTGAACCCGACAGTAACATGCTTGAATTGACGGAGCTCCACTGAAGGAGCCAGTCTTTTACAGACCTTTGTGAATGCTGATTGCATGACCAATCCATTTTATACACCTTGCAAAGAATGAAATGCATAAATTCAGCAAACTCATGATTCATATGACAGTTGGATTCTGCACTCAGTCATGAACATCCCAATACTAATGTCCATATAATGTATCTCAACCAACATTAATTGTGTTTCTTGTTATAGTCACTGTTGGTCTCTCATCTTCTCCCATACCATGACACACAGACACACACACACACAGCCTACACACACTCTTCCATTTATTTGTTAATTATTCCATTTTCACAGACACACCTCCCCTTCTGTCTTCCAGCACATGATCGCCATCTTGCCACCATTCTGACAGAGGCCATAAAGCAGTTCATTGACCTGTTATGACATGTCCACAGAGAGCCATAACCGAACCTTAATGTGTGAGAGATATCAATACGATGAACTCAAAGATTAAACATGCTCAGGCAAGGGGCCATGAGAGTCGTGTGCGCGTGTGCCAGTACACAGGGAGGCTACAGTCTCTGGAAACGTCTGTGCCGCTGGTTTAATATGGAGCATGGAAATATCCAGGGGGGCACTGATGTCCTTTGCTCCCATAAAGACAGACAGCAGCTTCCAACAGTCATGTTTTTTTCCGTGTTTCTCCTGTATTTCAGAACCATCTCCCGCACGTTTTGTCATTTCTTTATGGAGCCCAAACCTCAGTCAAATTAACATGTTTCCCATCCTTCCTCGCTCCCCACAAAAAAATCTCCCAGATTCTGCTACTCATAGCCTATATTGCCTTAAAGGAGAAGTTCCGTGTAAATTAATCCAAAGCCCTGTTGTTCAAGGTCACTGAATGCTGTCTATAGGAAAAAGAACGAAAATAATTGATACAACATTAGACCGAATGCTGAACGGGCAACTTACAAGTTACTGGCATAGTGACTTACTCTCAGTTTCATTTCGCCATGCCCCATTCACTTAAAAATAGTTAATGGTTTGTTACTCTGTCTAGGTTACATCAAATGGTCTGGTTCTTTTTGCAAATTCAGCATTCAGTCACCTCTAACAACAGGGCTATTGATTCCCACCAAACTTCTCCTTTAAGATCACATGACGAGCTGGCAAAGGAAGGCTGCAAAAGTATAACACACCGCCCTCTTTGCCCTCCACCTTCCTAAGCCCACCCACCTACCCCTGTCCGTCTCCTTGCCCCCCAAGGGTGATGATGCCCCTCCTTTGTGGCGCTAATCATCTGCATTCCGGAAGATAACAAACATTCTTTCCCTATCACTCTTTTTCTTTCTGTCTCACTCTATCTGTTGGCACATCTTATTTTCTCTCGTTCATTTTTTTCTCTCTCTCTTTCTCTTTTCTGTCTCATTTTCTTTTTTCTTTCTCTTTGCATGATTATTTGTAGCCTGAGCTCTCTAGCCCTGCTCTGTCGTCTCTCGTTTTTTTTGCCTGCAGCCACAAATGTGCTGAACGTTTTGAGTTTGTGTGTGTGTGTGTTTGTGTCTGTGTGTGTGTGTGTGTATGCGTATGCGTATGGGCATGTGAGTCTACAGTCCTCCTCCATCCATGTAATTTTTGAGTTTACATGTGTGTGTGTGTGTGTGTGTGTGTGTGTGTGTGTATGCGTGTGAGTCTACAGTCCTCGTCCAATCATGTTCTTTTAGCTGAGGTGAAATTAAATTAATTTTTTACTAAATCTTCTCATCATGTTTTTTTTTTCAGGACTTAAATCAGGTTCACACAGGACAGATGTGTTTGCTGCCGCCTTCTTCCCAGATTTGTTTCAACATGTGGAGAAGAAGTGAGATGTGAAACCAAGAGTTATCTTGCTACCGTGGCAACACCCTCCTGGTCACCTTCTGTTGCTTAGTAATACTTGTTTAAGACATTTTCAGTAATTGCCTCGGTTAAATGCTCATCCACTTCTTCAGTAAAACAAAAAAACGTCACGATCTTGAGGAAAGACCGTAGTTTCCATGACTGTGAGGTAACACCCTGTGTGTCATATGTCCTTTTCTAAAAACATCTCACCCTTTGCCTCTAAGCTCAATTCTTCCTGTGGTCCAGTGCCTCTGACTCAGAGTGGGGAAGCTTGGCTCTTGCCAGTCAAGTGACCAGCTGTGACTTTAACTGCAGGACAACTTTGGGGCGAATGGAGTTCCCCTTTACTAATGTAGCTGTGAAATCTATGAAGATCAGTGTGTGTGTATGTGTGTGTGGGGGGGGGGATTCTCGGGTGGGAGGATATATGTAAATGAGAAATGCAAGAAAGGTTTTAGAGGAACTTCAGACTATAAATTGTCAATTCTAAAGTACTGTGAGGGCTATTAGCATCATCATTTTTTCCTTGTGATTGAGTGAGCTAAAAATATTGCTCGTAATTCACTTTGTGGTTGAACCTCACATGACCTTTGTTTGGAGAGTGTCATTGGGCGAGAGTTAAATATTTGCTCCTCTGAAATATTCTAACAAATTACAAAATGAATTTGTTAGAAGGGTAATCAAGGAACCAATTAACTTTGAATGGAAAAATTGGGATACTTGCTACATTGAGCATATTTGATCATGGCCTTAAACACAAATTAATGAAATTTCTTCATTTTCAAAACATTTGAAAAAAGTTTACTCCAGGTGCTTACCGGTAGCTACATTTTTCAAATACGCTAAACTGGCCTGGTCAATTGTTAAATACACTCCTTATAGTAAGCACCAATTGCATTGTGTTCCCATTTTCAAGTGTCCTTTCACCCTTTTACAGGGAGGGTGCGAGAATTTTTGCATGCCGTGGGGAGACTAGGTCTATGTGCATTGCACCCCAGCTGTGAGGCAACCTTGAGTTATTGCACAAACTCAGTGTGACAAACAGGAAACACACCCATCCTCTTCATCGCTCCTCTGACCCCCCCACACACCCCCCAAACACTCCTGTTCCTTTTCCCTTTTTTAGCCTTACTGACCCCTGTGTGTGTGTGTGTGTGTGTGTGTATCTATGTGTGTGTGTGTTTATATGTGTGTATGCACAAAAAAAATGATGTGTGTGTGCCTTAGTGAGAATGAAAGAGACAGAGAGAGAGAGAGAGAGAGAGAGAGAGAGAGAGAGAGAGTAGTTGTGTCAGTAGTAATTGTGTATGCGAATTGTGTGTGTGTGTGTGTGTGTGTGTTTAAGTGTGTATGCCAAAAAAACCTTCATAATCGCAAATGTCATGAAGAGCTGAGAAACTCCACCCAGGAAGGAAGACGTGTCTAAGAATAGATTGCCGGCGTTTCCACCCGTGCTCAAAGACAGGAGTTCCTGTTGCCGATCTGATCTGGGTGGACGTGCCCGTGGCGACAGCGCCCGCTCTGTTTATCAGCAACTGGCCAAACGGCCAACCTCCTGCCCTCCACCACTCTGGGGAAGACCACTGTCGACTTCAGCTTCCCCCCTCTCTCTCTCTCTGCCTTTCTCTCTGCCTCTCTCTTTCTCTCTCTCTGCCTTCTCTCACTAGAGGCCTATAGACTAGCCCACTGTTCTCGTCATCAGTATCCGAGTTAGAAGTGTGTGGAAAAATTCCCTGACAAATTAGCTGGGCTGGGGAGCTGTTGGAATGTTTTTCCCAGCCGACCTGCATGTCCCAGCATGCACTGGGACGACGCCAGTGTGTGCCTGTTGGGGCAAGAGAGTGCATGTGTGAGTGTGTTCAGAAATGTATATATACTGTATGTTACGTGTGTGTGTATGTGTGTGTGTGTATATTGAAGTAATCAATACATTTACTCTCATTGTCAGCTTACACACAATCTGCTTCAGTATTTTATAAAGGGACAGAGTGCTGTGCGTCCATGTGTGTGTGTTAGAGAAAGAAAGAGAGCCGACTGATAGAGAGAGAAGAGGGAGAGAGAGAGAGAACTACAGAGAAAGAGTGAGAGAGAGAGATGGGGAGGGGATTAGTGCAGCGTGGAACAATCGAACAGATGCCCTGCGGTCACGTAAAAACTGCGGAGGCGCATGTATCTACAGTCCTACTAATCCCTGCTTCGGCGCGTGAGCCAAACTGACCTGTCTGTCTGCGGACACACATACGATGATACCTCTCTGCATGGTACACAAGCAAGTTGTGCTTTGGGTTTGTTTTTAGCAACTTTGATCTCTGCTTGTCTGCAGATTCTGTCATTAGAATTAAAAATAGTTGCTTAAATCCTCAAGACAAGACAAGACTCAGAGTGAGTCTGGAGTTGATTCATTCACTTCCCATTTTGAGAGAAGTAACTGAAATGGCAAATGAAGTTGCATTACTACACACATGCTCACTGTAAACCAAGGTTTTTTACGGAACTCGAAGGAATGTAGCCTACATGATTGGTTTAAATGTTGATGAGATTAGGTGAATGCACTGGCTTGTCTGTCATCGTACTAAATCCCATCCCATGCTAGTTACATTGTTTGTGATTGGTTCCTTGTTTTTTTGGTGATTCGGAAATGGGCTACGCAGGGCTAGACCCTAGACAGACCTGCAGAGTCAATTCATTTTCAATTCAATTCAAGCTAGCAAGCTTGTCTGGGTTTACCCAGGCAGTAAAGCAGTGAATGTTCTAGTCTAGACACGGAGACAGCCAATCACAAGGGGATATACAAACATGCACAGGTACAGTATCTCACTCTTTTTTGTCAGGCTTACCTAATTTCCCTTTCGGCATTAAAAATCACATTAAAGTGGAGGTTCGGAGTCAATTTTACTAAAGCGCTATGCACTATGAAGTCCATTCACATACCCCATCCGAAG
>JASCQY010000078.1:3049027-3062437 GCA_030264315.1 Sardinella tawilis | reverse complement strand
GGGGCCCCATAGAGAAGGCAAATTTAGTGGGGCCCTAGGCAAATGCCTAGGTTTGCCTATACCAAAGACCGCCACTGGTCTGAACTTTCAATGAATATTCAAGAACAGTGTGTGTGTGTGTGTGTGTGTGTGTGTGTGTGATGTTAGGTAATAAATAGTGCCACAAACTTAGGCTACTTATTTTGAGGCAAACAGAAGCTAAGATATATTTGTCATTGCATGCATGGTCAGCTTTACTGTTGAGCAAGCAAGAAATTAAAAGTACAAAAAATAAATCATAATGACACTGATAACTCATCTTACCTTTAAAAGTTGTTTGCCTTGCTGTCAGTCTGCACACTGGCTAAATGTAGGAAGAGTCACTAAATGCCAGACTGCCGTGTTGGGAAGGATGCTGTTTTCATGGCAATCTCTACCAATGGCAGGGAAGGAAAGGAGTGGTATAAAGTATAATAGGAAAGGGCCTTTCCGATGCACCTGTACAACCAGTAAAAAGAGCTGAGTTAATGTAATGAGGCAATTTAGCACTTACAACATGCCCTTTCTAACCCCAACCAGATTAGATAACTCTCCTAGTTTGACGTAGATTTGTTTTTGAAAGAACTCTTATTTGTAACACAACCGCATCAATTTCATGTGATTGCTGGATTGTTTGGAGGAAAAAGGGTTTCTCTTGTGTGTCTCTGCAACCTGCGAGTTTTCATCTTCACATTTTTCTGGTACTTTATGGTAAATGTTAATGTACTTCAGTGCGAAAAGGGTCAAGCATCCTTTCTCTATAATTATACAATACCTACATAAACCTCACCTCACTGGAGATATTTGGGGAAACATTTTGAAATAATTACACCTGAAAACTGTATCACCTGCCAAGGTCTTGCAGATAAGAAATGTTCCTAAATGTTTCTGGGATCTCTCATCCCCTGTTGGTATAAGATATAAAATATAGCATGTAATACTTTTACCTTGAAATACTGGCAAGCTCATTGTGATGCTACACTGATATACATGTACAGTATGGAGAATGGGGTCAGGGCATTGTCAACGTGTACAGCAAGTTCTGCTGCAATACGTAATAATTCCACAGGTTGGAGTATACATGACCCTGACTCTTCTCATTGGTTTTGGGTACAGCCTTGGAAAACAAGAGCGTTCGGGTACCTATGTGGTCCTCAGAGAAAAAGATCTCTTAGCTAGTTCAAAAGCATATTATACAAATTAACATTAAAAGACAGAGAAGTATGACTCTCCAAGTAGCCCTGTGCTCTGTAAGAGGGGTACGAGTATCGTTCAGCAAATATGACCAAAAACTACATGTAACATGCAAAGGCAAAGTGTTATGCAAATGTGCTGCAAAAATGATTGTGAATCCACTTGCGCTCATAATTCTAAGCACCTTGTATTGCCCCTCAGTATGAAATTTGCTATAAATATTTCATATATGAATTGATTTGCTTGATACTGTGAAAAGTGGGCCAGCAAGAAGAAGTGAATGCTTGAACAGCAGGTCCATATTAACCTTACACTGGCTTCTACGGCATAGTCTAGAGCAGCATTCATTGTGACAGTGTGACGTGTTCTTGCATCGTCATTGCAGAGGTCTGACAGGTGTTAGCTGTCTCCACCACATCCTCTCGACAGAAGAACAGAAGACAAAGGAACACACACACAAAGACACACACACACACACACACACACACACACAACACACACACACACACCCTGTGAAAGAGTTGAAGTTGTGGATCAAACTTACAACGGAAGCCTGAGGATCAGACAGAATCCATTTCACCCTGAGAGATTAGGTTCTGGAGGCTGGCTGTGAGCGTTAGACTGTTGAGACTTTTTGGCACAGCCATCATCTTTTTTTAATTGGCCAAGTACGCAATTGTGAAGCCACACTTAACAGATGGTCTTTGCAGTCACAAAGTGTTTTTTTTTTTGTTTGTTTTGACAACAAAACACACAGGGGCACAGTAAATATGAGGACTCTCCCCAAGTGATGCAACAACTTTAACACTACTAACAAGTAAGGAACTTTCTGAATCTGCCAATGTTTTAACTCACTGTAGTAAAGTTGGTTTATGTGATGCTATAAAATAATTAGAAGAAAAATAATAAATACAAATACAGTAAATTGAGAAATATGCATTGAAATGGATCCTAGTTAAAATGAATGTTTAACTCATAATGCTTGGTATTTTAGTTTATTATCAATTTATTTAATACATGATTTAAGAAGTTAAATGAAACCCTTTGATCAAGGCAAGTTACTTTATTCAGGAACCATAGTTTAAGCATTTGAAGTATCTCTAATATTGCGCCTTAATGCAAGAGGAGGAGTAGAAAATTTCAAAGGCACTACAATCAAAGAGGTTGAAGAACACGGAAGACAACTAAACACTCTCTTTTGTGTTCTTTTTCAAGCCAAGTGTGTGATTTACGCTAATTAATGCTCTTTGTAAAGTGATCTGCTCCCCGATCAACTGTCCTCGTTCACTCGTCTTGACAGACACAGAGGAGAATGTGAAGACGTGTTTAGCGATGATTAAAAGCTCCTTTTGGTGAAAATTATCATTTTATGGCATCGGCGTAAACAAAACAATACAGAAGAGATTACAATGACTTTAGGAAGGAGGGGAGGTGACAAAGAACTTTTCCACACTCTCAACTTTTTTCAAGCACAGTGATCAGCACAGTGCTGATGTGCATCATGACGACTTTTCTTTAGTTTGTAGTTCGTTTAGATATAAGTAGCAAGTTGCCTAGGTGACAAGACAGTCATGGCCACAGATGTTGTGAAAAATAAATCATTCAAGGCTTCTTTATGTGGGGGAATAAACAGCCAGAGGTGTAATGGGGATTTTTTTTAGTGGGAAACACAATTTTAATGATGCAGGCTGACATACACCTCCAAAATCTACATTGACCCATATCACTACATGGTTAAGTTCATCCTATGATGCCTCATTTGTTTATGACAATAGAGGGCTTATCGGAGAGGTTTGCTTGATGTGCACACTTACTGCTACAGTACCACTGGTAACAGTGCCCAATGAAAGGACAGATCTGGTGTGAATCAATTAACCCATAGCCCTGATATTCGAGGTCACCAAGTGCTGTCTGTAGGGGGAAAAAAATGAGAAAATTTGATATGACATCGACCAAATAGTGAATCATCATCCTACGCTGAGTGAATAGGGCACAGTAACTTGCTTTCAGTGTCATTTTGCTATGGCCTTGAACAACAGTGCTACTGACTGATTCACACCAGACTTTTCCTTTAATATTTTGTTGGAAATGAATGCCTATTCTTTTTTTGTTTAAGTGAGAAATGCCTAAATGATCTGTTCCATGGAGTGGGGGGGGACTCCAAAGCCCCGAGTCCAACACCCACAACACCCCTGCTGATAGCCCCGCTGGGAGGAGGGTTGGCATTGCTATGGCAACACACAGCACAGAAGGGTGTTGTGATTTAGCACATACTGTGCATTGCTACATGTTCACAGGGGTCACTGAGGCAGAACAGGGCTTCATGAAATGACCTCACAAACTAAGAGGCGGAGGGAGAAATGGTATCCACAGACCACAACCTCTCCACTTCAAATGGAAATTTACATCTGCAAAAGAGATTTGACCCTCAGTTCATGATCTAAAGCTCATTTATTATGACCTGGTTCGTAGGAGGCAGCCGCGAACCAACCTAGAGTGGATCTGATAGAATTATACAAAACCATGCAGGGGTTTTTGGTTGTTTAGAATCAATGGGTTGGATTAGTACAGATGCACGACAGGCCAAGCGCCCCCACGCAAAAGTCTGCAAAACTGAAAACACAAATAAATCAACAAAAAGGGGATAACAGAGCAGCCAGGCACAAGACAACATGAAAAGCAAGAAAGAGCTGCCCTGTGTTCTACTGTATGTATCAAAGACTTAATAGACTGTACAGGTAGCCTACAGTACAACGCACTGTACTGTAGTCTAAAATGACTTCTAAGGCCTGTACAGAAGGTCATTAAAGTTGAATCGGAGCATGAGTTCAAGGTCAACATTCTCTCTTTGAAAACCACTGCACACATCAAGCGCACACACATAGGCCTATACATAGACCATACAGTGTACTGTACACAGTAGGCAGCATTTTCACATGCAGATCAAGAGTAAAACTGCTGAGGAGATGGTTCAAAACTTTCATCTTCAAAAAGACTTTTTTTTCCCTGACAGGCGGGCAGAACGTGGTTGTGCATGTCTTGGCTGTGATATTTCCACACAGATATCAAGTACTGTCTGCCTGTGCTCGCTTGCTACCACACCCTATGCTTCAGTGATCTGTGTTTGAGTAGGGTGTAGGGGAACACTAACCAGCTGACCATGACTGGCACACAGGGTCTGTAGCCTTCATGTTCAGTAATGATAGGACTTAGCCACCACTTGCTGCTCGGCAAGCGTGAAAAAGCTCTAGGCTTTTATCTCTTCCACACAAATGGCCGCTTTTCAAACCAGGCCAAGATAGCCTCTAAAAACTGAGGGACACGTGTACCATGGCGGTCTTACCTGCTTCAGATGTTAGTTCAATGCTGCTTACACCTATAGGCCTTGTTGCCATTGTATGTTTGAACGAACAAGCTACACTGGTTCACTACACTGGAAGAGACACCCTCTGCCACAAAGTGAAGTGGTTTTCAACTCTGTGCTTCAGTATGGGGAATGCTGCGGTAAAGATGGGAAAATCAAAGGAGGGGACACAGAAAGTGACATGAGCCCATCATTAGCATGACATGACATATGTAAGGAATGACGTTCACCGAGGTGTCCCGTAATAGGGAAATAATGGAGGAGGTGGAAGCGTTCTAACAGTCCGACAGCGAAGCTGTTTCCGCCAAGTTTCTGAAAACAGGAGGTTGTCTCATACACTGTATGAACATCTGTCAGTGTAAGCAGTGCAAAGATGGCCAAAGCATTAGTGTGCATTCAGTCCAAGAATGTAAATAGTGTATATCCGCTCTCTGTCTCTCTCACTCACACACATACAGTACCAATGAGTTGGGTGTGAGACCGTGTTGCACATACACACACACTACTGCAGTTAACATTTATTTAATGTGCTAGGCTATATTTTTTAAGAAGAAGTGGTCAGTGTAAATATGTCCTAATGTGTAACATGTCCCTCTCTCTCTCTCACACTCACTCACTCACTCACTCACTCACTCACTCTCACACACACTGTAAGATATTATTATTAGATATACTGTATACTGTAAGATATTATTTAAGTTCACAAATTTAATGTACTTCTTATTTTGAAAAAGATGCATACGAACTAGTGGTCCTTCTGCAGAATAGTGTGATTTTGCACATTGCATCAAAAAGCCGAATTGATGTAAACATCCCCTGGAGCAAGTGGTAAAACCAAACATCAAGAGGCTTTGGCGAGAGCAGCAGACCCAGTTCTGGGCAGTTGTGCTACGCCGCGGCGAACCTCAAACATAAATGGAAATTGCCATCCCCTCAGGTCAGTGTGCTGGAGGGAGGCAGCAGGCCCCGTCAGGACCCCCTGATGGGCTACTTAGTGCCTGAATGAAAATAGACAGACCACACACACAGACTGGAGCCATTTTTAAGCATAATAGGCATGAAACTATTTTTTTTTCAATTTCCTTTTCCTCTTCAGCATTTGAGAATTACAATTAGCATCCCAAAAGCCTTTTTTTTTCTTTTTTTTATAGTGGAATGAAATGGTCGGTAGCAATCTTTAATTAATGGCAATTTAGGGGGCATAAAAAGGGCAAACTGACACAATGTGGGATAGCTATACTGGGTGAGTAGTCAGAACCTACCACCCACAGGGCCAAAAGAGTGCACATCACCCACACAGAGAACCGATGTAACTGACTAAAAGCATGCATGTAGCCCACAACGTTGTTCTCTGTATTTTTGCATATAGCACTCACTGTTATCAAAGCCAACCTGAACACCTGCCCAACATGTAACACTGGTCTATGATTTACTCCAGATGGACTACATTTATATCATTAGATAGTAGTAGACTGCTGTATGTGTAAGCATACATTTAGTTTGCTTTCATACAAAATACATTCAATCATTTCCTCCTCCAGTATTCTACAGCAAACTACAGCAAAAGGCTTTCAATTCAAAGCCTATACTTCAAGTGAGAGGGAATAGGCCATACTGTACTTTTAAGATGAAGAAGAAACTGTTTGTGGCACTTAGTTGAGAAGCCTGATACTATACCACAGTAGGCCTATATTAACCTCGAACTGTCATCTTAACTGAATTTTGTATTCACTAGGCTATATTTGTGAAGTAGGCTATTACTTATGTACAATAGACATACTATGGCTATGGCAGCATGAGTCATTTTGAATATAGACTTTTGGTGGATGTGATGCATAGCCAAAGGTTACGTGTTTAGGAGAACAGTTTCACAGAAAAGTATGGTGTTGAGACATACTGTAGTGTATAAAAAATTCAAAAATAAAATAAAAAAAATAAATAAATGGCAGGATTTGGTTCATGGTGTGAAAGGACAGTACACAGTACATTCTGTGAGTGAAGATAATACTGGGACTTATAAAGAGACGTGTTTCACTTGCTAAAAAGCAGAATCAAAGCAAAAATACAGTACTGTGCATTGCGAAACCACAGAAGACTGAAGACTGCACTTACTGTAGGCTGCATGAATCACTTGAATACACTGTTTATACAACAGCGCTCCTCAAATACAACCTGCTGGAATACAACTTGCGAATATGAATGGAAGCCTTAAGGCTTACATAAACATGTGGTCAGTATTTAGTCGGTAAGTGAAATTTCTATACAGTAGTATCTGTAGTTTAAGGACAGTATTGCAGTTTTTTTTTATTCAAAATCAATTTCATCTGAACATCAGCCTAGTCAGACAGGTTTAACCACTAACTGTTGGGTCTGACCTAAAATATAAAATATAAAAAATATTTTCTTACACCAGGCACCAATTTTCCTGTCACAGAAAAGCAGTGGTGCTGCCAGGCTCTATACAGTGTACCACCATTACTTTCACCCATCCACTCTACCCTCCCCAATGCCAAAAGTTATGTTCACAAACACCAGCAACCTTCATAAATATTGAAGTGAATATGGTTCTCGGATGTCAGCCATTTTGATTCCCAAAATGACATCAGAACTTTGGGCTGGATTATGAAATCCCAGCGAGGATGTGTTGACCTTGTGAACGTGTCCCTGTAGCTCTGCTTAAATGAAGTCGATACCCTAGAAGGGCCCACACTAAAAAGAGGGACAAGCATTCAGTTAGCTATAAAATATGTCAGGCTCCACAAAACGAATGCAATAAAGATTGGAGTGAGGTTCTATCAGATCATTCTGACAAAACCGGTTTAATATGACTGTGTTATTTGCATGCAACTGAACGCATTGGTTTTCTATTCAGGAAAGTTTTGCCAATAAGTGAGTGTTGAGATGCCAAGCTTTGAGCCCTCAATATTCAGAAATATCTGTCAATTAGATTGCATAACTGTACAGTCTTAATACTGTCTGCACACAGATATCTATATGGATCCAAAGAACAAACTGATGATGTTTTGCAGATTCAAGTCCTTCACTGTAGCAGCTCTTACCAAAGAGAGGGTTTGAAGAGTTGAAAGAAACTACACTGACTCCATACAAGAAAACCAACCATTTCTTTCCCATGATGAATAACCATCTGCAGTTCTTCGCTTCTTAATGAGCATCGCATGTCCCAGAACCACATTCCTGGAAGGTTTTGTGGGTTCTTAGCAAGATGCCATGGCTGTTTAACACAGAAACCCAACCCAGTTATGACACCAATGATCAGTCTCCGTGGAACGCTCTACGTTACAGACGACATTTGGTCCGGCTTTAAGGCACAAACTGTCACTGCTACTCTCATCATAAATATTTATAATCCAACGTGAATACCTAATGAGGTTGATTAGAGTTCAGAGTAGCATGGATGCCTCCAGGGTTAGCTCATACTCAAGTCTGGTGGCAAAAAATAGCCTTTCTTGGAAGTGTCTAAGATGTGTTTGAGCGCTTATGACCTTTAGCTATACTCCATTAGTAGTGGGATGGTGACAAGAGAGGGTGTGCAGGCTCAAGTTGTGTGTTCTTTTTTCATTTCTTCAGGATCAGTGTGTCGGTACTAGGACCTAACACAGGTATATATATATATATATATATATATATATATATATATATATTTAAATCAGCACCTTATATCTCTTGGCAACAGGACTGTATTGGTGGCTAAAAGCAACTAAACACACATATGGATCCACGTCCACAGGATTGGGGACATTTCTACATTCAATGTCAAAATTAGTAATGTTTTAGCTTCAAACTAGGTTTGAATGTATATACGGTAGACAACCCACCAAAATCTGAGACTGTCCCCGGTCATCTGGTCATCGTAGTGTTCTTATGCCTGCAGCGTGGGTAGAGTCAATTATTCCAGCTTGCAGCATTGGCTGTTGTTTATTGTAACCTCTTCAAAACATGTTAATGTACGATCATCTCAACCAACCCATATGGTTACAGTTGCATGTTACTCAACACCTGAAACCTACAGTATGTACTGCATGTTTTTTTGTTTTGTATTTATTTGTCTATTTATATTTTGCCTCTGAAATGTGTGAATAAACAGAGACGGTGAGAACCCAAGGTGGAATACGCATCCTCTCTCAGAAATCCATTTTCTGCCTAATGGGCCGACTCAGCAGCAACATTACCATAAGGAAACTGTGTGTGTGTGTGTGTGTGTGTGTGTGTGTGTGTGTGTGTAGGCCTATATGTGTGTGACCGTATGAGATGTGGATGGGGATGGGGATGGGGGGTTATACTGACTGGTTGTGCTATTACATCCCCATGACGAGCGTAGCTGATCACCAAGGAGCCTTCCCATGTTGCAGGGCTTGTCCATACATCCCATAGCTGCTAATTAAGAGGCCATTATCCTGAGCATGATTGCATGGACCTCACTACTGTGCTGTGTGCTAGTCCAGGAGAGACTGTGTGTGTGTGCTTGTGTGTGTGTGTGTGTGTGTGTGTGTGCACACGCGTATAGGTGTGTGCGTATGTGTGTGTCTGTATGTATGTGTAGGTATGAGTGTGTGTACCATATCTGTGTGTGTTTGTGTATGTGTGTCTGTGTGTGTGTATTTGTGTCCTCTGTGACGGAAGCTTCTTAATATATCATCAAATGAAGTAGCTGTCAGCTTGGGTCAGTTCAGCTATTCTAGCCATCTCTGCTCAAACAGCGTGACTCCACTTGTTTCATAATTCCATTAGTTCAAGCATGTGGCAAGGTACATTAGGCTGATAATTCATTTAGTGATCCATATCTCTGCTGAACAACCCAGACCTTGAGCTAAACATTAATGCAAAACAAAGCATATGCATTATTTTCAATGACGCCTCTGCATTCAACAGACAGTGGTTCTTGTACATTCAAATTATGAATGTTCACTGTCCAGATCTCTGTTTCCAAAAGCATAGTTGTTTGTTGCAATGCAATTTTCCATTCCCAACCAACTAAGTTGCTAACTGGCTAGCAACTACAGTATGCTTTTGGGAAACGGACGCCAGATTTCATTACGCTATATGAAAATTTTGCCGGTCAACCCACAAGTTGATCTACTTGTGAAAACTAGAAGCATGCATGTTTCTTGTTAATGTGCTCCATTTTTGGTTGACTAATGTTCATTCCTGTTTTTGTTGACTAATGTCCATTCCTACTGATTCAAATGAGTCCTCTCTTTGGTGAGATGGGTATAAATGCTTGTTGGAGACGTGATGTAAAGTGTCTTTCTCATCATCATCAAAAGTCTTTGGCCATGTGAGTCTTTCCATTCTGGCCCATTGTCTTCCATCCCCCAACTCAAAGCATGTCTTACAATGGAATGTACTGTACAGTGCGCACTTTAGCAAATGATGGAACGTGTCCTGTAGACAGTAATGCTCCAGCACTTAATGCACAGTCATTTTAATAATTTAAGGTCCACTTTAAAACATCTAAATTATGGATGGATGCAACCGAACGACAAACCATATACAACAATGTCTGTGCAGCGGTGAAAGTTTTGACAGGCCTGCTATGCTTTTTGTTCTTTACTTAAGGCACCGCACCAAAACCATCAGACTGGCACCTCTTCCACACACTCGCCTCCAGATTCCATGTGCTTAGCGGTGCTAGCTGCTCACAACCATCAGCAGTGGCCCCTTATGTATAGTAGCCTATAGTCAGTGCCAGAAGAGGGTTTCTCCTCTCTAGCCATCCAAATCAATTAGAAGGTGCAATAAAAATGACTGGCAACGAAAATGCATTTGAAAAGATGGTTAAAAAATATTTAATAGCGCAACATTTATTTTGATTCGCAGACACGGGAAGCCCATTCATTTAGGCTCAGACAGCGTGTATGTGTCTGTCACTGTGGTAGACCATCTAATGTTTGCCTAAACATCTAACGCCCTGGTCACGTCCCAGTGGGCTGTCTGTCCTGTCCTGTCCTGAGGTGGATGAATGCATCTGTTTGGCACCAGGGCCTCATTACAGTGGATGCATGTGAACTTAAGGCTTGTTGTTTGGCCCAAACACAACAGTTCTAATTAAGCTGTCATCTTTATTTCAGACACCTCAGGCCTGCATTACCCCTCAGCTGACCACTGACTTGGTGACACTTTCAGGTATGACTGGTTATCCTTCTGATGCTTCTTTTTACAGTGTTGTGTTGTTAGTAGTCCAGACTATAGAAAGACCAATACCTGTTTCAAATGATCTCTGATAACACAGGGGACATAAATACTTGATGTCAGGTCAAGGCAAGCAGTGAGTAGCATTTTGTTGTTGTTGCCAGTTTCATTCAGAAAGATTTAATAGTTGTTTTTCTATCTCTCTGAAAGCATTGATTTTATGTATTATAATGATATCATAAATATTTAGATATTGTGGGACTTTCATATAGTTTAATCCATTTTTATTTTATATGAGAGTCTGTTTGTTTATAGTTTGGGTATTGTGTTTTATTGTTGTGGCTTATGGCAACACCTGAAATAGGTGAGTCAATGTTTAGGTGAGGAAATAAACATTTCAAATAGAGTCAGAAGTGGTAATTGCTAACTTAGACAACTGGTATTGCATAATCAACTTCTTTCATTATAGTTTGGCTGCAAATGTACCATGACTTCCCAAATAAAAAAGACTTACTCTCTTGCCCCAAAAGACTGGAGTGTAATGATTAAATTATGAACTTATATAACGCTGGAGTGGAGGAAATATCAGGAATACAATTATATGCTTAAATATTGATGTAAAAAAATGAAGGAATGTTATTGTTTTTTGTTTACTGAGGTTGACTTCAAGGCTTTGTACCAGCGCCATTAAGACAGGGTGAAAGAAAAAAAACAAAACAGTACTCTGATGTTGCTGCAATATTCTGAGTCACTGAGTAAGTTCAATCAGAAAGCTCTGGTCTGGTTAATCATGCAAACTGAGAATGTCAAACTCAGCCCTTCAACTATGCCCTTATTAAGAAAACACCTCTGTGATAGAAAAAGAGAAAATCGGCATTCGGCACAGAGGCAAACCAGAGCTCAAAGCCAAGTAGCCTAGAGGCAGATGTCTCTCTCCCTCTCTCCTCCCTCTCTCTCACTTACACACACAAACACACACACACACACACACACACACACACACACACACACACACACACACACACACGTACATTCTCTCTCACATACACACACACACACACACACACACACTCTCTCTCACACACAAACACACACACACACACACACTCCCCTCTGTCCTGTCAGTTCAAACAAACACAAGAGCAACCAGCACTTCTAATGAACATTACCTCAGCACTCCCATCCCATCAGATGTTGTGTCTAGTCAGCAGAGCAGCCGACAGTAACATGCAGAAAGTGATGACACTTAATTGACTTCAAGTTTGGCCAGTCGCACAGGGAGCTCATGAGTAATGGATTAAGTTTCCCGCAGGCGCTTCTGTTTTCAGAACAAAAGAACTCCCTCACCCCCTTGATTGGGAAAGTGTCTTTGTCAAGACAAGAGGGGTAATGTCACGCATGGCTTCCACACACACACAAACACACACACACACGCACACACACACACACACACACACACACACACACACACACACACACACACACACACACACAGACACCCACTCACATAACTCAAACACATAATGACACTGACTTTACCATCTTCACAATTAAGGGTTGTGCAGAAAAAAAGAAAAACAATATATGATTATGTTTTTCAATTTAGCATTGGCATTTACAATGGAAGTTTCAGTAAACAAAGCATGCAAATCATAAACAACAAACGCAGCCAGGAATTCATTATGAAAACAAGAAGGGACAAGATGCAAAAAGAATTCGTCCATCCATAACATTATTTCATAATGTCAATCCTCAAATTTCAGCACTTTTTTCATAAACTCATTAGTGTGTGTGTGTGTTTGTGTGTGTGTGTGTGTGTGTGTGTGTGTGTGTGTGTAAGCAGATATGGTTAGTCGGGCAGTGTAATGAATGAGGTGGCGTGTCTCCCGAGTGGAGAGTTTTATCTAATACAAATTAGACCTGTTTCCCCGCTATCAGGAAGGACTGCAAACATGGCCACGGCCAAGAATACGTCGGAAGGAGACATGATTAAATAAACTCTGATTACAGTGTCACATGGCAGAGCCGACGTGGTGCGATTTAATAACACCGCCACTCCTGCAGAGACGAGAGAATCCCTGTTTTACTTCATCACACAGACACTCAAAAGCCATGTACAATTATGTCCTCATTAATTACCTCTTGCTGCATGCCAGAGACAATATGTGCGTCCTCTTCCGCCGCCTGCTAATCTGCCAGCCATGCAGCAGGAGCAGTAAATCAGGGACAGGTCCTTGTACTGTATGTCAGCCTGGACCGTAAAGCCACTTACAGACTGCCGGCAAGCCGTTAGCTTGTCGCCACAAAAGTTAAGATTTGTATAACTTTGTTGCATTACCGTTTGTCATTAACGTTTATTTAACCTGGCTGTAATGTATCTGTAAATCATGTTAATAATTTGCATATTGTTTGCTAATTTCTTCCTGTCTAAACAAAGCTTAAAAGGCCCTGCGGCCTGAGCCCCAGTGGCCAGAAGATATGGGTTTCCCTTGAAGTGAATTCCACAGTGAAATATTTAAAGGAGTTTGGTATAAAAGGAGTTTGGTATAAAAGTAGTTTGGTATAAAAGGAGTTTGGTATAAAAGGAGTTTGGTATAAAGGGAGTTAGGTATAAAAGGAGTTTGGTATAAAAGGAGTTTGGTATAAAGGGAGTTAGGTATAAAAGGAGTTTGGTATAAAAGGAG
>JASCQY010000078.1:3031811-3048927 GCA_030264315.1 Sardinella tawilis | reverse complement strand
TGTGTGTGGGGGGGGGGGGGGAAACACAGCCTTTATTCCTTCACTCAAACAACTGAAATATTCTCTTCACCTCAAATTAATCCCATGACTTCTGGACAAAGCATCAGTCCCACAGAGAGAGCAAAAAAGTAAATAGTAACTGGAGATTTCAGCTCTTCTCTCAACGTGCCTGTTCGTGTCACATCAATAAAACATGACTCAGTGTCTCACTGACCACCTCAAAGATCAACATCACCCTCTAATTGGAAGCCGGGGGAGCGCTGCACCCCACGGTTTAGAGTTCACAGCACCATAGTTGATCATCCAGTCCGAGGAGCAAGCGGCTGCACAGGGATCAAGAACTCAAAGACGCGGGCAGGCATATAACTAGCAGAGGAGCTCTCCTCTTATCTAAACGTTTGGCAGAAGCGAAGATAAGCTACAGTATGGGTTGGACATTGAGTTGCACAGTGTTTGTGTTGCGTTGACAAGTGTGTGTTGTGATGTGTATAGGGACTGGGAACAACTGTCAACCTGTGTGGTGTTATCTTGAAGGCATAACAGAGAGCAATGAAACAGAACCAAGGTATATGCGTCATCAAATTTTCTAGCCACCAGGGGAAAGCTATTGCACAGTGAATACATATTCTTTCATTTTTCTCAGTCATTTGTGTTTTGACAGGTCTTGCAGCGTGTACCCTGTCTACAAAAACAAATTGCCCACCTATCTATTCCTCTGTTTATTTGTATATGCCTGGAAAAGATTTGACATTTAATTTTCTAGGGTCCGATGAATGTTGTTTTCATAAACACAACAGTGTCAGGCAATTAACCAAGCTGCACTGCAGCAAGCCTGAGAGCGAGGTGTCCATCAGAAGACGTCAGACCAACACTAACTTTCTTCTTGAAACTTGTGCTTTTACAAATACTAACCCTACTGTTTGTACATGCAATGCAGGGCTAACTAGCAAGGCTCTTTAGAATGTCTGAGAGAGTGACATTAAAAAGGCTGCTTGTGCACCATATGCAGCTGCTGTGTGTGTGTGTGTGTGTGTGGGTGTTGGTGGCCGGTCCATTGAGCAGTGCAGCTTCTGGCTATAATTTTACATCAGTCAATGTTGCTTCTAGCTTCATGTTTCATTTCAAGCTAAAATTGGACTACTGTCCCAAAAAGAGAGTAAATGATGGGACCCACAATAGAATGAAAATAATGTTTTGTTCTGTTGCTCCAAGGAACAAGTCTGTGGGTATCAGACAGCATGCACTGTAGGCGACCGCAGCAGAACTGCTAATGATAGTGCTAGCCATGATGCAGTCAGCGCTACAGTAACTGCCCTGATTGCTCTGTCTGCTTTTATGGGGGTGGGCACCTGCTAATGATGTACTGTGCTGTGCTGTGCCTTGGGCTGGTGATTTACTAAGCACTGGCAGAAGTGGTGACTCGTTTCAGGGGTGATTTGTTGGCAAGTACTTTAAATAGATAGATGGTAACACATTGGGTAAAAAAAAACTACATGTACAAAGTCGATCACTGACCAAAATGTTTTGAACTAAAGCTATTGTGTGGTGTGGTATAAGCCACTGAACAGGTTGATCCCTAGAGTTTGTGCTTACAGTAGGATCTAACTCATAGAAAAAATAAAGACTTTTGCCCTTGCATCTAAAACACTCATTTGTATACACCAAGGCAATATGAGCTAGTACAGAATAACAGAGGTGGATACAGAGATATATGCATCGCATCCTGCATAGTAGCCTTAATACTGCATTTTGAGATGTTTCTGTGTCATATCTCCACTATCCCGAGGAGCAAGTCCTTAAATGGAGCTCCAGTGCGTTTCAGCCTTAATGTTGCTCTTAGCCAGTTTCACATGCTTTGACAAAAATCTCGTCAGAAATGAACGCGCTAGCCCACTACATTACCAGGTCTAGATTACCAGGCTACCTGATTCAGTCATACAGTATGCACCAAGATACTGTAGTGAGCTGGTCCAGAATAACATATGGCTAGATAGATTGTTTTTTATTTACCCTTTGTTTTACGAGGGTAGTCACACTCTGTGCCTCACATGCTGCCTAGTGCCCAACCTTGGGAGAGCCACTTTGTTAAACAGCACTTCCTGTGGCAGTCCATCAAATGACCCTGAGCACATAGAGAAACACATCAGATGAGCTTTATATACAGACCTGACTACAAAAGTAATGGTGGACACACCACCAGCCATTACAGCCATTACACAGCATAACACACTGGGACTGAGTGTTCCCATTCTGTACACACACTTCTGTGCACACACAACAGTTGCACAATAAAGCGCCACTTAGTTTCACGTTCAAAACATTACAGTTATTTCCTGAATGTAAGCCACACTGAGTGTTTTCCGAGTGTTCTATACCAAATAATAAATAAAAAAAAACAAAGCTGTGTGAAAAGAAGTGCCACCCATGTATTAGCTTCATGGCTGATATTTTGCAAAATTAATGTGTTAACTGGGGTTAATATTCAGAGAATTACAGTCACCTACACTTGATATGGCACCAGAGAATGGCAAGGTCTACATTCCCACTTTCACATTAATCAATAATTAATGGCTGAGGTCATCTATGTCTGAGGAAGTTGTCATGTCAAATCGCTGCCTGTCAATGATCATGTCGACACAAATGAAACACTATAGTATGTTGGATTGGATTTCATCTCTCTTCTTCAGCCTGTTGTTGTTCATTAAGACTACTGTGTCTGTTTTGCCGCCACACAAAAACCCCAAACTAAAACCCTCCTTGTCAACTCGAGGCCCCATCGACCAGACTCACTCACCTTTGGGAGCTTCTGTGCACTCTCTTTTCAGGTCTATAAACAACACCCCAGTGTTACAACCCCACAATCCACACTCGGCCTAGCTGCCCATCGCTCCCACCTCTTAGGCAGGTGTAAAACGGCAGGCTCTGCAGGCTTGTCCTGGAGCTAAAACTGGGGGCCGCAGTGTCAGGGTTTCTCAAGATTCAAGGAAGCGTCTCCTGTGCAATGGCACTTCTTTTCATCATTCTCTCAGAGAGAAATCTGAAGAGAACACAGTGCATTCAGGCACTTTCTGTTTTTTTTTTTGTTTTTTTTTTCTTTTACCTTCCACACCGCAAGGAGTTTATTTTCATTCTGCATCTGAGAGAACAGGGACCAGGGAAAGGAATTCAGGGTCGTGCAAGGTGTTAGCGAGTGTTTCATTGTCAGATTTTTACTTCTGTTACCAGCCAGTTTTGCTGTCTTCTTCCTCAAGCAAATGGAACATTGATCTTTAGCGAATAAAAAAAAGATGTCAGGAATATTCCTTTGGTAAGAAAAGGTCACACAGAAACTGAATCAAAAAATGTTCTTTCACTTCTCCTGACCTCTTGTAAACTGGTTTATGTCGCCAATGCAGAAACCGATAGGCTATGTTCTTTCCCCCAGTGTCACTCAATAACAGCAAACTTTGGATCTGTTTGGTTTAGTTTATCATATATATTCCATGAACAACAACAGCTAAACCCAAAAGTAAAAAAACAACCTTTGTCATAGGCCCAAAGTTTCCAGAGAGCATGAGATTGCACAGACTGGCTGTATCCCCATGCCTGTGTTGGTATTCGTGGTCTTATCCTCTGTGTTATGAACTCTCTTGGGCACATCTGTCCATTTCGTTCCACCTTCTGCCAGCCAGCCGGCCAGATTGGTGCAGAAACCAATTTGTCTTTGAGTGGAGGTCAGTGGTTCAAAACGTGAAAGTTTCTCAGCGGGGTCGGCTTGAACAAGGGTGCCTATACCGCCCCCCCACCCCCCCCCAAACCACCCCCCCCCCCCCCCCCCCCCCCCATGTTCCGGAACACCTAAATTAGCTCCTGTGGCACGGTGGTAAGGGATTCCTTGGTGCCTTTCTCTCACAGCCTGAGTGATGCCTACTGGCCAAATTGGGTTGTCTATCAAACCCATAGGGTAACTGCACAGGCATGCTCAGCCTCCCTCTTTGTGGATTCAGGCAGATATATATATATATATATATATATATACACACACACTAGGCCTATAGACCCTACTGTAGCTTTTGACCAGTCAAGAACTTCTGAAAGTCAAACAGTCTGAATCAAGCATGACCTTTGTTCAAGACCAAAATAGCATTTTGTCGTGGCAACAATCACTTAAATAACCCCTTAGAAAATTAGAAAAAAAACCAAACATATGCTCTCTCTCACTCTGTTTCTTATTCTTATTTCGGCGGCCTGCTCATTTCCTGCAGAATCAGGAAATCTTTTGCACTGTCAGAAAAGCGTAAGTTGTTAGTTAGGGTTTCTTGCACTTTCATTTGGTCACAAGAATAATGCAAATCCATTCAGAAATGGGCCGAACTAGCCCGCTTATCGTAAGCACTACAAAACATAGTGATCTGAGTAAATTTTATGCTGTCAAAATAAAATCTCAAATATGCCTGAATCAATATGTTTTGTAGTCTTTATGATATTAGCTTGCTCATTTCTAAACAGATTGTCATTTGTCATTTTTGTACCAAAGTGGTTTCATACACGTGTGTAAAGCCCACTAACAAGAACATTTAGGAAAAGTGCCAGAGTTCCTCTTTAAATTCTTTGAGTGCAGTCAGCATGGTAACAGAGAGTTTAAATTTATGATCTGTCAGTCAATAAGAGTTGGTTTCAGAAAAGTGCCCAGAAATCAAGTCTTAGTAAATTACAGTAGGTGTCTGTGATTTAAATGCACTCAACTTATTTTACAGATCTTCGAGAAACATAACACTCACTGGTTGAGTTGCTGTACCTGACACCAGGCTAACACCCACGTAAAAGGATACTGTTTACTTTGGCCTGACAATTTTTGACATTAGTTCCCATCTCTAAATCTAGCACACATTACTCTGGAGTAATAGAGCTTGATTTGGCTTGACAGCACCAAGACAGTTTTTATGTAGGATGTAATTCAAGAAAAAGACCCTCTGGCTCTGTGTAAGGTTGTTATATCACTATGGGGATGCCACAAACCAGGCATAGAACAACAGCTCAACTCAAATTAGGTGGCAAGGAGAGAGATCTGTGTGAGTGTGTGTGTGTGTGTGTGTGTGTGTGTGTGTGATGCAGAAGTGGGTTCCCAAGCCAAGATAGAGATAAATAATTTGAGATCCCAAAGACAAATTTGACACCCTAAACAGCAACATCACTGCAGTATTGGGTAACACGTTGCTGTGTTGCGAGGCAGATAAGGTTTGTAAATTATTAAATTTGTCTGATGAATGGTGATGTTTCAAGTTTGTTAAGTTCTCAGAGTCAGTAGACTGGTTGTTATGCTTCCATATAACCTAACTTGATTTTCCTTTGCAACTAGATAAACAAAACCAGAAAACTTTTAACCAACAGTGGACTACAGATTAGGTTGTGAGTGAATGCATATGAGTTCAATTTCTACTGAGACAGACATAAACACTTGACAAATATATTATAAGAACTGGAATAAATGCAACATTCAAGCCCCATCATCTAAGTACCGCCATCAGCTCAGAGAGTGGCATTATGAAACACACTGTTTACTTTTCCTTTATCGTAAACATCTGGAGTGAGTGGTTTGGTACTGTTGAGCTGCTTAACTGGTAAATCAAATCTACAAAAATCTCTGCAATCCTTAAAGGAGAACACCGGCGCGTCCGGACCTACATTCCAGTGGAAGCAGTGGTCGAATACAACGAGCTGACAAAAACTGAGCCGAAACGATGCTACCTGAACGGAGTTATGGCAGTTTTAGCTAGGCCGCAATATAGCGTAGCAATGGGGGCAGGCAGTTGAGCAATTTCCCTATACAAATATTAATCTTATTCCGTTTTTTGTTGTTGTTGTTGTTGTTATAATCCACCACACAGCACAACACTCTACCATGAGACAGGCTGCCTTAAAATTGCGGTATAATTTTAAGATGTAGGCCTTGGTATGTGTAGTTGCTGTATTGATGCAGAAACCCATCAATAAATTGGAAGAGGGAGACGGAATGTTCGCAACAATCGAACATTCCATGAAACCGTCTTGTAGTGGAAAACCGCCTGTTCCAAACCAAACCGTGTTGAGCCGAACCGAACTGAACCGAACCAAGCTGGTACCAGGCAGTGGAAAAGCACCATAAGATAGCTGTCATTCTTGGGGTGCAGAATAATAGTCAATCATCAAGTTTAGGATTGTGTAAACTTGTGTCTGCAAGATCTGAGCTGAGGACAAAATGGCTGGCGGAAAAGGGGAGGGACAAAGACAATTATGACCATAGTGTGTCAATGGCACAGGTGCTTCTTGAGCAACAAAAAAGCTTTTTTTATAAAGTGGAAAGCAAAAAGTTTGGACCTATGCCCACACAGACCACAACCTGGAAAGACTCAGACTAACTTGGCTTAATTCCGTCTGAAATGGAACAAAGACTGAGAGTGCTGGCACCAGTTTTCATTGCTGGAAAAGTGTTTTATGAATGATTCTGAGCCTACTAGAGATTCCCCAAAGTATCTTTTGGGGATACAGTTATTATCATTTTCATTTTCTCTTCCTTTCTCTCTTTCACTCTCCATCTCTCTCATTCTTTGCAACAGTCACTTTTCCTGTGAAGTGTGAATTTTCCAACAGGAAACATTTCCTATTACTCACTTAAATAGCTGTGCACTGTTCTAAGGTCTAATCACTATACTTAGGCACGGCTAATTTTGAGTCTTGAAGTTTCTCCAAACAGCTGTACAATCATTGCCTCCATTTTTGCCCTCCTAACAAACACACTGCTCCTGTTCCTCTTATCCCCGGAAATGCATAGAGAAAGAGAGAGGGAGAAAGAGAGAGAGAGAAAGAGAAAGAGGGAGAAAGAGAGAGCCGTTGTGGATATCTCACAGAAGTAACAAGATAAGCCTCAGTGATAATGTGACAGTACATCAGCGTGGCCCCCGTTGTGTGAAAACGCACAAAATGTGTTATGGAAAAATGTCACTTTTCCTAACCTCCCTTGGCAGCCTCAAGCGCAACTTCCACTCCTCACCAACCTCAACATCTAACAGTATGCTAATGAATCTCCTCTCCTGCAAAACAGAACAGAACTTCATAACACATTTTCTGTTTTGATTTTGAATTGTGTTACCTGAACAGCCGCAGTCAACCTCCATTAACTAAAGCTTACCATTTGAAGATCGAATTCATCATGCAGTCAAGTCACAGAAAAAAAGCATGCTTGGAAGATGTGTTTTCATAACAAACTTGTGAATTCCACAACACACAGACACACACACACACAGAGGCACACTCCTTGAATCAAAACCCATTGAATCAGAACCATTCCACATAATTTCTGCTCCTGTTGACGATTCCTTTCCCATCAATTCCCATCAATATGTGTGGATGTAAGCCAGGATTCTGCCATATGATGAATGCACAGTTATTGAATGCAGAGTTATTGAATGCACAACATTGGCCCTAGGGTAAACAGAGCAATGTTGCAGGATCAATCATGGGAAAATGTTGTTTCTGATTGAAGTGGTTCCATAAATTAAATGTCTCAACTGGTGATCTATTGACTTTAAAGGTATTGTCCAATTCTTGTGGCTAATGGGTGCTTTCAGGACCTGAAGGGGATCTCATATGAACAGTATGCATATTCAATAAACGAGGCTTTCGAATGAATTTCCATGCCATGTTCATGTTTAATTGATCCTCATCTGTGGGATCACTGTTAGGGAGGCATACTCTATTATGGGTGTAGTATGTGTGTGTGTCTCTGCATTTGTGTAAGTGTGTATGTGTGTGTGTATGTGTGTGTGTGTGTGTGTGTGTGTGTGTGTGTGTCTTTTCAAGATACGATTTTTATCCACTATGCATAGTAGGGCTATAATTTCACAGCGGCCATGAGGGCCATGGTCTGCATCGCCCTCCACCTTGGCCATGAAGTCCCTTTGAAAATCGCAGGTTCTCTGGCCAGTATACATGTAGCCTTGGTGCCATACGTGAACATTTCTTCTGTCCTAATGCTACAGATTAATGCAGCATAAACAGTTTGACCTGTTGCTTCACATCCAATCAAAGTGCAGCCACCACATTGTGCTTCAGTGTTTTGCCTCAAAACCCTTGAGTTACACCACAGGTATGAAGATCCATACAGTATCTGCTGACCCTGACTAGTGATTGTTTGAAAATGCGGACTGATATGTTATGATGTTTTGTTTAGTATGGCTTTGTGCTCTCTATGGCTATAATATATAGTCTTTGAATGGCAGATGATGACTGCCTATTTTGTCCTTCATGGGTCAGTATACATGAGGAAATAAACAGCCCTGGTCTGACCCCTGTGACCACACACTGATGATTAGCCAATCTGTCAGTTTTAGAGCTGTCACTGACGAATGGCCACACATTAACCACGGACGTGTCACACAGGTCATTCTTAATGCTGTCCATCTTTTCCAATTATATTTCCAAAACTGTCCATCCATTCTAAACTGACATGTTCCATAACTGGCCTTAAACCTAACCAAATACACACATACTTGAGTTTTACTCACCACCATTTTATGTTTCCTTTCAATGCTGGTTTGTGTTTTTAAGACCAATGAGCAGCCTGTTTTGAAGACATATGAAACCTTGAGAACTACAAGCACTGTATCTCCTACTGGAGCTGGTTTGAAAACCCCAAGGATGAGCTGAGTCACAGAATCTTGTGAGGGAAACAGAGTACAATAGGAAATGGGAGCGAGGAATGAGGTATAGCCCAAGAGAGATGAACATTGAGTGAGGGACTACAAAACCTGTTGTTCGAGAAGGGTGTGCTGTCCAAATCTGGGATATAAATGATTAACACTCAGAAATGGATCGGCAAGCCAAAGCTTCAGGAAAAAAAAAAAAAAAAAACTAACGGCCACGGATTCCCTGCAGTAATGCCAGCCAAATAACATCCCGAGCCAGACATACCTCATAAGTCTGTGTGCTTGGGAAATCGTTAAAAACAAATAAACAACTAAAACAACTAACTAAATAAATAAACAAACAAACAGCAAAAAATGTTTCACTGAGCAGCAGACCAAGAACAGTGCGGATAAACACACTTGCAGCCTTCAGCGTTGACTTTGAATGTAACCTTTTCTATGATTCCTTCAGTCTTTAAAGGCACAGCATGCAACATAACACAAAGACTTAAGAACACCAGCAAAGTAATTAAAGCCTTTTAAAGCCCTTGAAACCATAACAAAAGACCGGGAAAGCAGAATAGTAATTAGAGAACTAAAGCTGTCAAAACCACAAAAGGATCGATCGCTCTAGAGATATCTTTTAACTCCCTTTTTAATTATTTCTCCAACAAAAAAAGCTACGCACTGTTGTTTCCAACATATTCAACAGTGTGTTGTGTGGATTTGCTGAATAAAGACTCCTGATGCACAGCTGACACAATCACCAAACTTGCTTTCAGTACTTTACCTTGCTTCAGAGTGATGTCATGGGAAAAGATTTCCAGTTAGATGAGGCATTTACAGTCAACCAGACATAAGCACTGAACTGAGGTGATGGATGGACAGCATGTCATGGACAACAAGTCAATGAATGGCCCAAATCAGGTGCACTGAAAATAAAGGAGGACATGTGCCGCTCAGAAAACCAAAGGCCTATACATATTTCAATATGTCTGTCAGTAAATACTTTTGGGTAATTGAGATGATGAATGACTAAGCAAAAAACTTTGGTGAACAGACAGTTACAGTATGTTTTTTTTTGTCTTTATTTTGTTGAATATTGCTGTGCAGTAAGAGTGACATTTCTATGTGTTTTTTTGTGCAAAAGAAGACAGAAATCTCAATCTTTTGAGTTGAAATCTCAATCTTTAGGGTTGAAAGTGTGGAGAATCACTGCTGATTTCTGACATCAATCAAATGATTCTGAAATCCTCTGCCTTGCTGCGAGGCATTTCATTCTACACTTAAAGATGCTATTGTAGCGTTACTATACATGTACTATTGTAGGGCTGCACCTCCTCTTGAGTTCCTAATTCATTTTGCACTCATCATGAGTTGATCAGTGAGCTGGTTTGAGAACATCATAAAAGATGTATTTTATTGCACTTCAATTAACTGACACTGAGCATCTTGGCTATTAGAGCACAAGCTCTCAGTCTCTGTGAGTCAATCAGAGACATTCATTTATTGACATTAGCTAACGAGGGGAGAGCTACAGTATATGTGGCTTAAAATCAATTACCGGACAAAATGAGAAATGTTCTTTTTTTTTTTCATCACTCACCGCTACTCATGATATTTTGGTAAGTTTTGTGCATGTCTATCAGACCATTTTAATGTTATTTCCCAAGATTAGACCTACAGTATAACCCGGAAATATCAGGAAAAAAGATGATTAAGGTGCATTTACTGAAACTAGATTTGTGGGTTGCTGTACCTCCAACACACCTGTTTGTAAGAGGTGTGCGGAAGTCCTTTTGAATCTTTTGAATTTGGATCTATCCAACCAGCCCAGCCCAGCCCAGCCCAGGACACCAGTATGTCCTACACAGGAAGATACTGATTAGGGTCCCAGATACTGTCGACTGTCATGGGGCAGATGTGCTGAACTCTTCAGCCACTCCTGGACTGGGGGATACTGAGTCAGAAGCAGAGGTTACATCCAACCAGAGTGAAGGGTGTTTGTTTCCTGTCTCTCTCTGCTCTTCCCATGCACCCACTCACTCACACATGCACGCACACACACACACACACACACACATACACACACACACACACACCTCTTTCTCCTCATAGTCTCTCTCTCTCTCTCTCGCTCTCTCTCCATGGCTCAGCTACTTGCCAGAATAAATGGCAATCTGTATTCTGATATACCCAAAGCTGTGAACAGGCCCTCAGCTCTCACTGTTGGCAGCTTTCTTTGCATAAAAAGTGGTTTCCCCTCAGATATAGTGAATCCCCTCCAAAAAAAGGCCCCTGCTTTGTCTCTCCCGGGGCAGGACAGCAATTTTGTTTTGGTAAACAGCAGCTGCTGCACATGAATTAAAGTGGTATGCCCTTTAAAGAGACAGTAGTATACCATTTACTACTTTTCTATAGCATGTATGCATAAGTATTACAAGTCATTTATTACAAGTCATTTCAAAATAAGGTAGTAGAATGAAATGTAAGATTACATGATTGAGTGAGTGAGTGAGTGAGTGAGTGAGTGAGTGATCACTCTCTCAGCACATAGACTACATAACAGTATTCGTTCAGTTGTGCTTGTTAGGCTAATTCATGAGAATAAATGATGACATTTTACTTGAGGTTTTAGACAAATGAGTGACCTATCATAGACATGACATATCACACATATCAATATCAATGATTTACACATATCAATGATGAACATGTAATGACACTTCAAATATGTAATTTGGTTTTTGTAATGTCTTGTAATGGCCAAACAGTCAACTTTACATTACAAACACCGAATGACACTTAAAGTGTGACTAAAGCTAGGAACAGACATACCGATTTTTTCAGTCGTTTACGATTGGAACGCGATCAAGTGAGCCAAACCTACCGACTCCCTCTATTACAACCGGTTACAATTGGGAGTTGTTGATGAACTCAAACCTAATGACTGACTCGTCTGCATGTTAATGTCATAATAGGTATCATAGCGACCATAGAACGGACTGGTTAAGGTCATATCAAACATGTTTGATTCAGTCGGACTCTGTCGTAATTGCGTCAACAATGGAAACAATCGCAACGTTTCAAATTGGTCACTGAAACACACATAAAGACTCTTGTCCCGACTGACACCGCGACTCCTGCCGATTACCTCGGACTACCTACGACTGGTCCGGACGTTCCATCGTATCAAAATTGGGGTAAAAAGTCAGTAGGTCTGTTGCCAACTTTATGTTCATGACACATGTCATGTCATGTTTATGACATGTTTATGACAGGCTAATATCATTCTTATGTCAAAAATCTCAACTAAAGTGTGACCTAATAAACTTTCGTTGCACAACCAGAGTTAACTTTAAGGACTTCAGCATGGGTTGATGGGCGATGACCAAAGCTCCTTCCCGCTGCTTTAAAGCGGTGAGCCCTTTACAAAATGCTGAGTCTGTCCAACAGCACTGTTGTAGAGGAGTGGGGTACTGGACGCTGGGCAGCCTGTGGGGAGCATGCCTACAGTATGTTCCCACAGCCCTATGTTCCTGGCTGTATTTTCCTACATTTTCTACGGTTGGGGTTATCTCTAATCCTAAACCTAGCCCTAAACCTAATCATAGAAAATGTGGGAACATAGGACGGCTTACCCCGCCTGTATGGACTCATCGAAACTCAGCAGAGTTGGACTCGGCTTGGAGAGGCTTCAGCAGAGCCCTGGAGCCGCTACAGTACACTCATGTTAGTGCTGGCTCACACACTGCCGTACTGTATCCTACCTCAGGGAGGCAGCTTGAGTGCTAAACACCTCCCATAGGTCCTCTCTCTGCCTTTCCCTCTTTCTGCCAGACAGTAGTATTCTGTAATAATGTCCCTCTCATCCTGAGGGACTCTTCCCTTCCTTACTCTAGTCCACTGCAGGCTCCATATTTAACCTTCTTGCACCAATCAACTGACCAACTGTCCATTTACCGTAAATCCTTTCTCCCAACATCCAGACATACTCTGTAGATGCACATTAAATAGCATGCATGCTAACAGTCATTAGCCAATGCTGCAGACGTGGATGGATCTACAACTTTCACCGTAATGTCTTACTGTCAAGTAAAGTGTTTGCCTAATACTCATCAATTCTTGTGTCCCAATCACAAAGTGTAGCCAATAAATGATGAGACAAATGCTGTTATTCTACTGTAACAACCAACGCATCATAGATGTATAACATGCATTTGTGATAGAAGTCTTATGATAAAAGTCTTATGATAAAAGTCTAATGTTAGCTAATTTAATAACACCCTACACTGTATTTACTCGGGGCTTATTTCCTGCTCTCATCTTTCCCTCATTGTATCTCTGCACTGACCTCCTTCTGACCTGAGCTCTGCTCAAGATTTCTTCCTGTTACTTGATACTTTTATCCTTCACTATTCGCCATGTAATTTGCAAGCTCCCTGGGGTTGAGGCCTCAGGCGGGGAGAAGCGCCTTGAGGTCGTGTTCATCGCTAATTCGGCTATATAAGTTAACAAAATTGAAATAGAATTGACTCACAGACTGCTGACTGGTGATGATAATCCACCTACTCTCTCTCTCTCTCTCTCTCTCTCTCTCTCTCTCTCTCTCCCACCCCCTCTTTTTTTTCTCTCTCTCTTCCTTCACTCTCAAAAGATAACTTTCTTAACCTTTGAAATGGTTGTTGCTCACTCAGACGACAACTGTAGTCAGGAGGAGCCTGCGTGCATATCAAAGTGGAAAAGAAAGTACAACATGTTGAACACTTGGCAGATGGGTCCCTGAGGCCCTCACAGGCTATTTCAGTACAGATCTCAATTAGCTGCATGGTTGCCTTCTCATGTGCTATTATCTGAGACTATTATACTTGAAAATGAAAAGGGAGGGTTGAGGGGAAGTCGGAGGTTGATGGGGGATTTGGGGTGTGGGTGGGTTAAAAGTGGTGGTGAGTGGGGAGGATAGATACACTGCGAACAGCAGTGACGAGCGCAGTGACGAGCCCATGGCGACACGATATGAAAATTACCATCTCAGAACATGGCACCTTTGTTCAAAAGGCAGCGGCATTATTCAAGCCGAGCAACTCAAGCGTTATGTTAAACTCATCTGCATGTTTTACTTATTGACAGTTTCATTCTGTGCTATATATAAGACATACTCTATTCCCAGGAGAGGTATGCTTGGGATTCTAATTTCCCTTGCTGTATGCATATTATTCTGGAACCGTATGTACAGTTTGTCATACAAAAGGAGAGGGAGATCCTCAAAGGTTGTGTCCAGAATGATTTCTGTGGGTAATAATTACAGATCTGAGGCATAGAAGGTAACACCTAAAGCAGCGGTAGCTAAAATGAGTTTTACAGATAGTCAGGATTCTGTTTAGTAGCCTGTGTGTACCTGCTAAAGGTGTATTCTGGGGCATTTCGTAGCTGTTGGTTTGCTACTTGGTCTACTGTATAAAATGCTCCAAAATTCCCCTGATGAAATGCTCAAGATTAACCCTTTAACTGCTCTGATGCAAACTATAATAGGTGGTTCTAAATAGACCTACACGTACTACAGGACATCACACTGCAGTTGAAGAGGTTGGGCCTATTGGTACAAGTGTGTCACATTTCATATCACTTTAAATGTCCACTTCATTCTCGACTGCCCAGCAACAATGTGTCTGTACCTCTGCATGTACAGTACAGTGGTCTGCATCACATTTGTATTGGTCTCTTTGCACTTGATTCCAGTGAAATTGAGGTGGACGGCTGCCAACACAGGTGCTGTGCACTTCACAGCCATCACTCAGTTAACGCACATCCGCCGAATTCCAATCACCTTCTGCTTGCCAAGCTAAAGAGTGCAATTCACGATTCAGGTTTTATTTTGGTTGGCAGGCAGCGATATGTTGATGGCCTTGGAGATGCTTTTTTTGAAATGGACGCCTTTAACATCACAAGGTCTAGCTCTTGAGCGAACCCCTTTCACCCTCAACTTAACCCCCACTTATTTTCTCACTAAGCCCCTCAGGTGTTTTGGCACTGGTTCTCTTGGCAGGTGTGTTATCCCTCTTGAAGAGTGATCTCACTCTCTCGGCCCTTAGATTCTCTAAACAGCACCCCTAACCGAATTCAATAAACCTGCTGTGGCAGTCTATGTGTGTAAAGTAATGTGGAAGGCATATTTTGGCTGCATGGCTTTTCATATATTTTACTCGATTTTCGAAGTTTTATTTTACCTGGAAGTAAGTCGACATGCATATTTGATTACTAACGACATAAGACAGACAAAATCACATTTTAAGTGAAGTCTGTGAAACACTTTGTGTTCACAGCCTTGTGAAAAAGTCAGGGCAGGCCAATGGCTGGCTTGGCTAACACACTGGCTTGGCTGAGGTGTGTGAGTCCTGACTTGGTATGGCTGTTTGACAGCTGTGAAACAGGTCAAGATTGGCTTCACTGCATGAACAACGCCGGTGTCAACTCTGGGCCTGACACACAAACAAACCTCTCATATCACTCTATGATCACACAATGCAGCGGTGGTTCTGAGAGCGCTTGTCTCTCAGCTCCTGAGATAGAAAGCCTGTCTAGAATTACCACTTTCAAAGACTTTTCACAGGTGAGCCTAGTGCTTCCTCAGCTTCCAGCCTTGTTATTGCACCTAAGCCCTCATAGGAATTGTACATATTTGCATATACTAGGCTTTCATTGAGGTGTACTTAGTGTTGCACAGAACTCTATACTGTGGGGGAATTGTGAAGAGGTGTTGCGGGCGGCGGTAGCTGGCTAGGGAAAGGTGGCAGACTATGTACAGTATTTTCTGTAGCATATCCTTCTCCGTCTCTCAATATTCATCACATGCACACCTGGAGAGACAGGGAGACCAACAAACCCAGACTTACAGTACAAGACCATTCTCAACACACACTGTCTATAGGCTACTTGTACTCTCTCTCTCTCTCCCTCCCTCTCTTTCTCTCTCTCTCTCTCTCTCTCTCTTTCTCTTCCATTGCTGGTCTTTAGGTTTGAGGATTGATGATGAGAAGGTTATGGCACCGCAAGGAACATATGGGATGCTACCCAGGCCCATTCATCAGCCCAGACGGCTACACTAATTGCCCCAACATTCATCAGAAGTACTCCTGTCAAGCTCTCCAAACCATCTCTCTCCTCTCTCTCTGTCTCTCTCTCTCTCTGTGACACAGACACATACTGTGTACACACACACACACACACACACACACACAAACATCTCATATACAAATATTTAATTTCCATCCATTTAATGTTCCCCTTCTGGACATGAAATCTGTGATATGCTTCACAGGTCGGCCCCTCCCATGATCATGCATTTATCCCATCTGTACAGACAGTCAGTTGGTTGGTCTGGGAAAAGCTATCCTTAAAAAATAAGAATTTGAGAATTAAATATTGCCAAGGAAGAAAGACACAGCCTTCTAAACTATTTATGAAAAATAATCACCAGGAGAGTTTGTTTGGCTGTCAGCCATGGGCCCCTGCTCACTCTCAAATTTACAGCTGCTAGGCCATAACCATTTTCTAATACCCAAGCTGATCTGGCTTTGTGATCTGAAAAAAAAAGAAAAGCCGTTTTGAAGCAAAATATGGAAAGCTTCCTCACTCTCCTGGGCACAGAAAAACGGTATGGAAAGATCTTACAGTCTGTCAGTATTAGTAATTCACGAAAGGTTCTTTAGAGACAAGCCTTTCTTTTGACCATTTATTTGAGCTGTGCACAGCATATTGGAAGTTTGGAGGAAATGTTCACTGATCACTTACAGTACAAGACCTTCCACAGCAAAAGTAGTCACGTCAGCCAATGTTTAGTATTTTCATAAAAGAGCATTGAAGAAATTTTCAAATGATACATCAATAATATTGATGAACATACAGTAAAGTCATTCAAAGTTGATGCGCATGACGTGCAAAATCAGCCCAAGGACAATTTGAGAAAAGGCCTACGACTGTGAAGTTGGCTGTTATGACGCTATCTGTCCTTTTCGCTTGAGTGGTGTTTTGTTGAAGATTGTCAGGAAATTCATTATGATCTATGAACACTTTTGTCAAACATTTAGGACATTGATCTTGGCTGGCCTAACAAACCTGTTTGCGAATGGACTTATTGAAATATTTTGGATTATATAAGGTTTTTCACCATGCTGCATTGCAAGCAAAACAATACAAACTTTCTGTGTGCCAGCTGTGTGCAAATGATTTTTGGCTGTCATACCCCTCTGCTGTAAGTTAACAATATTCAATAACTTGTCAAAGTGTGAATTTTCTGTTAGCTAAAAAATAAACGCTAAGAGAACTGCAGGACTCTCTGTAGGGAGTTGATTAGTCAGGTCAGGCCTTCAGTTCAGTTAAAGAGCTTCTTAGTTTGTGAGTGCATTTGTGTGTGTGTGTGTGTGTGTGTGTGTGTGTGTGTGTGTGTGTGTGTGTGTGTGTGTGTGTGTGTGTGT
>JASCQY010000078.1:2908516-2924902 GCA_030264315.1 Sardinella tawilis | reverse complement strand
CTCTCTGTCTCTCTCTCACACACACACACACGCACACACACACACACACACACACACTCACACAAAACTCTCTCTCTCTCTCTCTCACACACACACACACACACACACAAATGTGCACACATACACACTCACACCAAACTCTTCCCAAGTACTAGACACACACTCTCTCTCTCTCTCTGACTTGTTCTCTCCCTCTCCTCCACACACAAAGATGCACACACATACACACACATACTAACTCTCTCTCCCTCTCTCTCTCTCTCTCTCCCTCTCCTCCACACACAAAGATGCAAACACAAACACACACACATACTAACTCTCTCTCCTTCTCCATCTCCCTCTCCCTCCCTCTCTCTCTCTCTCTCTCGCTCTCTCTCGCTCTCCTCCTCACAAAAAGATGCACACACAAACACACACACACACACACACACACACACACACACACATACACAAGGTAATGGTACAGATAAGGCTGGCCACCGCTGGGTTTAAATGATGGGGTCGGGGAGCTCTCCCGCCATGTGTGGCAGATTGAGGTTACACAGCCCACTGCACTTGGCTTAAGCACACCAGCTGCAGTGACTGACAGAGCCAGACCAGTGGTGCCCTGATGTGCACACACTCACTCAGGGACTTCACTTCCAGCACTGACCTTTTTAAAGACACACACACACACACACACACACACACATACACACACACTGCCCAAAGGAACTCAATCTGGCTTCATATACTGTGCACTTGTGTGCCAGCATACATACAGTACATACACACACACACACACACTCACATTCACACACAAACCCCATCACTGATCTGGTAATAAATATGATTTGCTGCAGGAGGCCTCAAAACTGAGGCTGTCGGGCACGAAGATTGACTATAAATAATTAAATACTTGGAAATTGATTTTTGTTCGTGCGCTCTCAGGGTCGATGCCTTCAGTGTTTTGTTTTGTTTATGTTTTTTGTTGGGTTTTTTTTTTTGTTTTGTTTTTTTTGCTTTTGCAACATCTATGATGATGTGATGTCAACCAACTGCAATGCTCTCATTGAAAGAAGTTTTATTTAACCTCAAAGATGTTGAAACAGGTGGAAATATCCCTGGCAGAAAACTAATTCAAAAGTACTATGAGGCTTCCTCCATCATCTTCTAGAATCACTGGTTTGAATGGTAACTGCTTTGAAAGAGGCTCCATTGCCTAACATATCAATTTCGTTTGATCTTAATGTCTGTAACACAAAGCAGTAAACTGGCTGCTGTTGCAGTAGCCTACTGTATGTTTAGAGACCTCAATTGACTGGCCAGTTTATTGGTAATGAAACGTGTCTGTAGATATAATATTCATAAACTAGCTCTGTCCTTTTACTGGGATGCTGTAATTAATTACAACAATAAATTCCACATGACAAGTGGTTCAGCTCCAGTGCAATCAAAGCACGTGTCCCGTGACGAAGAAAGCAATTATGGAGTTGTCCATAGATCAAGTGCGAAGTTAAAATTAAATTTCCCTAATCCGAAAAAGGCTCCATGCTGGGACAGAACAACAGAATGCAATATTCAATCTCTGTCTAGTTGGTTAATTAAAGTGGTTTCTGTTAAAGCCGATTGAAGCACCTTGAGATAACTTACTTGGATACTGTGTTGTCTAATTAACACAGAGATTTATATAATTGAGTCTCCACCACTGATCTTCAAAGAGTGTTTTAGAATTAGGGATGCTTATATGAAGTAGAAAAAAATAATCTCTTGAAACCAACATCAGTAGCCTACATTGCCTATTCTGACAATAAAATTGAAAGTTTTGGTATACGTTTTACCTTCTTTCTCCATGCATCACGTAAGAGCTTCGAAAGAATCCCAAAAGTTCGTTTTCTATTTGGGCTTCAAAAGTAATGTTGACTTTATAGATTCTCAGCGGCTTCATTTCCCTGTGCAAAGCGATGACATAAACCTGGTTGGACGGATAGTGGAACTGCCGGTGGATGCGCATGACGCCCGGCTTTTTGTTGTCCGAATACACCACCACTTTCTCCACTTCCAATCTGTCCGTGTGAAGCACGATGAACTTGGTGGAATTAACGCACTCGAATTCAATGTTAACTTCGCCCGAGAAAGTGAAGTTATCCATGTACACGGACAGCTTGAGATCATAGTGACGGGGACGCAGCGACGTGGGCAGCCGGAGGTGCCTCCAAGGCTGGGTGTCCTCATCCTTGTGGTTAAAATTACCGTCCCGGGACTGATTGGGTTTGGGGCTCGTGCCGTTCCCGGCCCGCGAGCTGCTCTCCGCCACGGTGCAATCCTCAAAGCTGACGCTAAGAAGCACGGCGATTGCCGTGACAATGATAAGCGTTAGGATGGATATAGCGAATCCCAGGACCAGTTTTTTGTGCACGGTGATGTGCCGTTCGGTCGTCCTGGGCCGAACCACAACGCTGTCAGCCCACTGGTCCGACAGGCCTCTGCCGTTTCTCATATTGTTGTCCTCAATTCCCATCGGTGTGAATGATAAGCCCTTTCCACGTTTGTCATCCAAAGACATACTCTGTTGAATATGACGTTTGGTTGGAACGCAACAGGGGAAACTAAGCCGGCAACCAGAGTCTCAGCTCCGGCGGCGAGTGCCGAAAACAGTCGTAGATGTGTCTGACTGCTGCATACGGACAAAGCTCAGAAGTGCCCAGCCACCGCTACGACAGGAAAACGCACGCGAGCGCTCAGACCAACTTTCTTGGCACAATGCACGCCGAAATGGTGTTCCCCTGTTCATATGACGCTCGGCGATGGGTTCGACTTATCTACTTTCTTCATTTTCCCCCATGTTTTAAGGTCTCCTTCTTGGCGTACACAAACTGCTGCACAGAACGCAATCCATCCCCGGGACTGATGCTGCTGATGCTGCCTCGTGCACTGTCGGTCCTCTCCCTCCAAGCTGCGAGCGCATATTGAGAGCGCAGCTCCCACTGTCCGCCGCTGGGGTGCTTCGCCGGAGAGACGTGCGCCCGAGACAGCGCTGTAGGTGTAACTGCCAACTCGTGAGAACCCAAGATAGATCGCAGCCAGTGAGAAAAAAGAATTATCAGTGAAACAGGACCAATGATTTTCTTTGTCTCGCCCCTGCTCTCACCAACGTAAGACGATAGGATATGCGCATGAGTAATGGTCTAGCGATGTTCTAGCCAAACAGAAAGGTAGAGCTCCGATGAACCAGGAACCGAGTGGTATTTATCGAGTCTCAGAGGAAAAGTGACAGACCCTGCGGAGTTTTACAGTAAAAAGTCCTCTGAACTGCACTTAGCTGCACAGCTGATATCCGGACTGAAAAGCAATATGGGGTTCGCTGTAGTTTCTTTCAGCTCACAGGGATATTGATAGAATGTGCTCCTCCTACAAACAGTGATTTCTTTGATTGATACGGCGCTCATTTGCATACTGCCCCTAACCATATTTAAGCGCACATGTATTTTACTGTCGTTCTCTCTATGTGGGCGCCTTTATTTTAAGATTCACATTACCCTCCTCTATTGTGTAAACGTCTGTCAGTTTGATTGTTTCTTTTTTACAAACGGGGAAACTCCGGTTTGCTGCTACCGTTATGCATTTTAGATAAATAAATTGGCTATCATATAGAGAAAATGTTTCTCCATGAGATGTAAATGAAAGCGCGTAAAGCCGGATGCATTTCTGCGAGTAGAAAATGCGCCCCTTTGTGGTCACAGCTGAAACTGACTGCAGGCATAAAGTTTCTGACCAAGGCTTGTGTCACATATGACCTCACCAAATTTCAATCAAAATGTAATAATCAATTAGACTAGATATGTCATTGACTATGTGAAAAAATAAATTGAAATAATAGAAAGGCTATTGCTTTAGATAATATGGTTGGTGACAAATCTGATAATTAATGTATTTGTCATTGTAATGAAAAGGTATGTCTTTTGTAACACATGACAGTTCAATTCAGACTGAATGATATGCATTATTCATAGAACTGGTCTTTCCACAGAGACTCAAAAACAATCAGCGCACATTTGTTAATGTATGCCTGATATTGATCACTTATTTGAATATTGAGTAAAATGTATATCACTTAGTCCCATGTGCTGTTTTATTTGAATATATCGATCCAAATATGCCCAGTCCCATGTGCACTTTTACTGGCCGGGCAGCCCAGTGAAAGTGCAGACATCTACACTATGCTGCAGGCTGGGTCCCTGAGACCTGTAATTAAAGCTTTGAGTAATGGCGTCTCACCACGGGGCTGCTCAGCTCCTCCACCGACCAATCAGAGTGTGCCTTCAATAACGCTTTAAGTCAAGGCAGGGCTAAACGGCGGGGCCTCTCCCGTGACGCCACAGCGCGTTGCCCTCCTAATTAAGATGCAAAGCAATGCTCCGTCCGGCATCGTACATGGTCAATATGCTCGCCTAATGGAAGCAGTCACCAGGGTATCGCTATGGGAAGTGTCCATGGTGGTTACCATCTGAGTGAGGAGGAGGTGGTGGTGTGTGTGTGTGTGTGTGTGTGTGTGTGTGTGTTGTATGTATACATGCATGTGTGTGTGTGTGTGTGTGTGTGTGTGTGTGTGTGTGTGTGTGTGTGAGTGGTTGGATGGCGTGCTCTTTTCAGCCTACATCAGAGGGTGAGGAGTGAGGGAGAAGGGGAGAGCAATGAGGACAGAAAAAAGAGCATGAAAGAGAGGGAGAGAGGGAGAGAGAGAGAGAGGGAGAGAGAGAGAGTAGTAAAGTAGAGGGAGAAAAATAAAAATGGAGATTGTGTTTAATTATACTTGCTTGTCAACACACACATACTGTAGACAGTTACAGACAAAAAGTTGCTCTTACTTTTACATTTCAGTCTATAGTTCATCAGCCACACAGAGCCAACTATGACAACATTTACTGTATGTCACTTAACATAACCATATGACAACATTTATGTCACTTAACATAACCATATGACAACATTTATGTCACTTAACATAACCATATGACAACATTTATGTCCCTGGGTCCCCCAAAGGACCCTTGTATGCTCACAGACAGAGAGCAAAGTATGACACAGGCTGTAGGTCTTCATCATATATCCTGCTTATGGATGAACACACATCTAGCTGCAGAACCCACAGCTCCACAGTTATTACAGGGACATTCCATGCCAAACTGTAACGTCAACAAAACGCCAACAAAATGCCATTGCATTTGTATGATGTCAGTGATAATGTGAAGAGTTCTTCATGGACGTTTGACAACCAAAAAAAGTGAATGATCAAATTTCAAGTAATCCTCATTCACATCATACCATGCTATGCCATTGTGTTGGCACTGTGGATGTGATTTTGCATGATGAGGCCTATTTCTCTATACTGTCCATGTAGGCTACAGTATTATACATAAAGTCCATCCATGTGTAGTTGGTGTTGTAGTATAATAGTGGTTGTTATGTTTGTTTGTTTGCTTGTTTGTTTGTTTGTTTGTTTGTTTGTTTATGTATCACACATCATATCATCACAGCACTTGAAAAACAGCAATAACATCTGACCAAAGGTCTGGACAAGCAGGCAATATGACTTGATAGCCAAACAAAAAAAGGGCCATTCTGGTTGCACAGACTAATGCCCATACATAACAGTATAAACTCACAATCCAATGATATATGGCATTGGCCTCGAGACAGTGCAACCACACAATGCACAAAATGTAAGCCTGGCTGGGAGACAGAAAGACAAAGTGCTGGGAGGTCAAGCACAACTGTTCTTATTAGTCCAAACTTTCGTTCTGCCACGCAGAGTTCAACTGATATCAGGGATCGATCGGTAGCCCAGCCAACTGCAAATGTTATACAATGTGCAGAATTAGAGATGACACAAAGTCTATAGCTGTTAATGGGGTATAAGTAACATGAATGATCACAAGATGTTAAATAAAAGAGCACCTTTTTTACAGGAAAATAAGCTCCTCACTACATGAGGAGTAACCAGTCAGCTATTCAAAATGTGTAGTGCTTTAGATTTGTGTGTGTGTGTGTGTGTGTGTGTGTGTGTGTGTGTGTGTGTGTGTGTGTGTGTGTGTGTGTGTGTTATTCTTATCATGATCCTCGTCTATTTTCAAGACTATTTTCTATTTTCACACACCCATCCAAACACACACACATATTTGCCTTATGTTTTACAGCTGACAACACTGATGAATGACAACACTGGCCCTGTTCCTAGGCAACTCTATAGACATGAGCATGACCAGAGAACTACTATGAATGATCAACATATATTCACATGTAAGTGCTGACATTCATACATACATATTGTACATACATAGGCTACAGTACATACCTACACACCTTTGAATCTTGCCAGACATTCTCAGGCCCCTAAGTCTGTGCTATTATCCTGCGCTTCTGACAAACCTCCCAAGTGCCCTATGAATTCCTGAAATTAAATGTGCGACTGGCACGCAATAATGGTGTTTCAAATGAGAGAACCAAGGAGCAAAACCAGGCCTATTTCAAAGCTATCAACACACGCCATTAACAACCACAAATCTGCTCAGATCAGGACGAGCGCATTGCTAGGATTATGTTTTTGTTCCGTACTGTAGATGCATTTAGTGGCTTAGATGACTATCATTACCAATAAAAGTGAACAGACTTTTATGTTGAAATTGTGTATATGGAGATCCAAAATACAAATCTAGTTTAAAACCGCCAAAGGGACTAAGACTTCTCCTTAACTTGTGAATAATTCATGTGTTTTTTTTTTCTGCAAAGCTGCACATCTGTACTGTAAATATTTTTATACGTCCCTAAGTTTATAAATATTTTTATACATCTCTAAGTGTTTTCTAGAAACCTGAATATACCTGAGCGGTAGTTTCCATCTTTAGAAGTAGGGGGAAGCATTGTGGCTCTGACGGACAGCGGAATAAATGATGTATGATTGGTACACTTCTATCTAGGAATTTCAAATATTAATAGCTGCACACAAAGGCTGCTTTTAAGACCTCACTGGCCATTCTCCTCCTGAACAGAGCCCGGGACGCAACCTCACAATCTTCTCACACACACAAACACATACTGTAGCAATAATATGATGCAATGAGAAATGAAACTTCGTCTCTGTTTTGAGTGAGTGAAAGTGTGTGTGTGTGTGTGTGTGAATGTGACTGCATATGCATAAACATCTGTGAGGATGTGTGCATGGTGTGTGTGTAAGCATGTGTGAACCTAATAGCTCTTATTGTCGGGTTCAGTCTACTTCAATCCTGTCAAACACTCTGAAAGCAGCAGCCAAGCAAAGCTGGAGCAGCAGCAGCTATATCTGGAAGGCAGATCTTCACAGCCGTAGCTCAGCCAGAAGTGAGCCAGACTTGGGGGTTTCACCCAGAGTGCCATCTGTCATACGCATGAATCATCCTTCGCTGTGTTCAGTCGGAATCGCTGGAGTCTCTGTTTAGCTAACGGCAGTCTGTCGAAACCACACTTCAAGGCCAGCACTGCACTTCCTGTTCCCTTCGCCAGTCATACGTAGACTCAATACTCTAATGGCAACTAGAGTGTGAAAGAGAGAGTGATGGAGACCATTTTAATAAAAAAGAGAGAGATGGAGAGATTTTTAAAGTGGTGTAGGCTAGTGGAAGAGTGAGGGAGAGAGGGAGTAAAGTGAAAGTTAAAGAGAGAAGGGGGAGTGAAGAAAAGTGAGGGGGGAGGAGAGGGAAAGAGCAAAAGACAGTGAAGAGGGAGAGAGGAGAGAGAGGGTGAAAGAGAGAGAATAAAAATATATAAATAAATGTGTGGGGAGTAAATCCGGGAGGGTGAGAAGAAGTGAAGGGGAAAGTGCTGACTCAGTGTAGAGGATCCCCGATCACCCGTGAGCGACTCAGCAAGTTTCTTCTGCTCTGGTTTATCTGTTTCTGGTGTTGCAGCCCCACTGGGACGCCATATGGTCAGTGACACATGGCCACTTCACTTGGTCCGAATCACCCACCTGCACCATCCTATGGTACAGCACACCTGATTCTAGAGTCACAGGTAGGGCCAGGTAGCCCATGGTCAGATAAGGTATGGTGAAGGAGAGAGTAGACGTCCGCACACTGGAAACTCCACAGTGATAAAATTTTTATTTCAGTACAAACACGCATGCAACTACTGTACTTGACTTGAACTTTGTCAGATAAGGTATGGTGCCAGGGCTCATGATGTCAATGCCTTTCGTTATTAATCATTTGAGCAAATGTGATCATAATTACGATATTGTAACTTTCCCAAAATTATCGCCTGAGTCATTTTTTCAGGTTTTTCAGGTATATATAATATTTTTTAAAGATGATTTGGCAAATGCAAAATTTCTACCAAAAAGGATTTAATTTACTTATATTTTGGGAAGTTTGGGCTTTCAGCTCAATATTTATTACCAGTAAACAAAGCTGCTGATGGAGAGACAATGTGATATTGTCAGAAGATACTTTTCATGAGAATAACAAAACATATCTGCTATTACTTGGTTATTACATGGTTATATCAATCTCATGAGAACGAGTTCAAATAAAATGTTATCAAGAAGCAGCTTAGGGGTAAAATTGACAATGGGGAGAACTGTGAAATTAAATACACTGAGGAGAGGAAGTCTTATAGAACACAACGCCCCACAGGAAACGAAAACCAAGCGATAAGCCCTCCCACGCACAAAACCACATGAAATCCATATCATATAGCCTACAAATACACACAAACACAGACACACACACACACAGACACACACACACACAAACACAGACACACACACACACACACAGACACACACACACTTGCATACGCTTACTTCTGTCCTACCCTTGGTAGTACAGCAAATGCTCTTTCTCCAGTATACTGTACTTCTCCTCCAAGGCACCTTGAAGTGGAGACTGAAGAGACATGCAGAAGGCCGTGGCTCCAGAGGTCCATCATACCCCATGGGCAGAGAGAGGGACGCATTTCCTCTCCAGCGCTGACCTCTGTGACCCTCAACTCAAGGCCAATGTGTTCCTTAATTTTCCCAGATTGCCCCTAAGCTGATTTCACTTGTGGGCCGAAGCTGGACGGCTGTAAGACTGGAGGGACATGGGACGATTGGATTCCCAATACAAACATCAGCATCCTATGGGTGATGGATGACAGACACACGGAGCAACTCTTTGAGCAACGTTGCTAGGCAATAATGTGGCAGCTTCCTGATTGAATACTCATGGTAAATTGCATGTTGATAATTAACGCTCTCCAGATATGTATTTCCTGCTTGTATTTCTAATATCAGTCATAAAGTGCCTAAACATCAGTCAGAGATATTAGCCAGTTAAATTGCTTATTGTGTCATTGACTGATCTGTCTCACATGCATGCAGCAACACTTTATTTGAAGGGTTCTACATACTGGAAGAGTGACATGAGCGTTAATATGACATGACATGACATGTATCATGAACATTAATGACACTTCATTAACCTTTATGACTGTTGTCATTAAGTGTCATTCAGTTTTTGTCTGCGCCCGAAACACTGTCAACTTAACATTACAAAAACCGAATGATACTTCATGACAACAGTCATGACCATTAAAAAAGTGTCACTAATGTTCATGATTCATGTCAAGTCATGCTAATGACAGGCTCACGTCACTCTTACTGTATGTAGTTACGTTCAAATAAAGTGTTAGCGTATAGGCTCTGTAAGGAATAGATCTATTTCAAGTGTTCCCCCGTGGATCAACAATGTAACAATGTAGGCCTACTGCATGTACTGTATGTAAGGTCACTGGACCATGTAACTGTGTACTGGGACTATAGCCCTCAAAAAAAGAACACAAATCCATCTCTGCAAGGACAAGAGTGCCATGTTTTACAGCATTTTGTTTAAGTTGTCTGGGAATCCATTGGGGCATCGGGCCCCACACTTCTATTCCAGGGCTTTTATTTGGCATTCAAGGTGGAACACCAGATACAAAATAGCTACTCTGCTGCTCAGAGGTTTGACAGCTGAAAAGTCTCCACCTGGGCCACAGCCACATTAAAAAAAAAAAAAAAAAAAAGGCTTTGCCACCTCCCCGGCAGCGACACTACAAAAGATAACCTGGCAGCTTTGGGGGTATGCGTAGCGCCGCGAGCAACCAGAGAAAAAATTGTTGTTTGGTGGTTGGGGTGGGTGGGTCACTGAATTTGACTGAATTTATTTCTCTCCTGTGGGGAAGATAAGTTGGGAAAAAAGTGGAAATGAGGAGCCACCAGCTGTGAAGGGTGCAGCTGAGACCCGCTTTCAGCCAGGCAGATAGACAGAAAGAGAGAGAGAGAGAGAGAGAGAGAGAGAGAAATATAGTGAGAGAGGGAGAGAGAGATGCCAGGGCTTAGGTGCCAGGCTGATGGGCAATGCCAATGCCATGCCAGGCCTGGCCCGTGTGTGATGCAGACACACTGCAGGGAGATGACAAGTGCTCATTCTCATCTGGAGTTTTGGGCCAACAGACAGACAGACAGACAGACAAAGAGAGAGAGACAGACAAACAGACTCACTGACTGACTGAATGAATGAATGAATGAATGAATGAATGGCTGAGTAGCCTGTGAGGCACAAACTGGGGGCCAGAATGTTTCAAAATGTTTTTCTTATTTGCATCCCGAGATTTGTTGTAATGTTTACTTAATGCAAAGGGAGGGGGCAGAGCATGATGGTGAAGCTGAGAGAGAGAGAGAGTGAGTGAGTGAGTGAGAGAGAGACAGAGAGAGTGAAAGTAAAAGTGAAAAAGAAATAATACAAAGAAGAAAGGATACAGCTGAAAGGATGGACGGAGAAGGGCCAGGTGATAGATCGAGCTGAACGAGAGAGGGAAAGAAATGAAATGATGATTTCTTCTCAACTGGAATGTCTGAGCTGAACGCAATGGGACAGCGCTATGCAGCACAGTGCCATTTGTGTGCCATTTTGAGCAGAACTGTTGTCAGACGCACACTTACTATTTTCTGCCTGTCCATCATGCACTGCTTTTTCCAAAAGAAATATGATGCAACAGAACGAATTCGGTATTACATGACAGATGGACAGATGCATGCAGTTCGGACATTCTGATGATGAAAGAGTCTGAGAGAGAAATAAAGAAAGAGATAAAGACAAAGAAAAGTCCAGAAGGAGAGCTAGAGAGAGAGTGAGAGAGATAAATGAAGAGAAATGTCCAGAAGCTAGATGGAAGGGAGAGAGAGAGAGTGAAAGAGAGAGAGAGAGAGAGAGAGAGAGAGAGAGAGAGAGAGATGAGAAGAGACCAATCAACAGCAGGGCCAGACTTTGGCCATGCATCATTGGCTTGACGCTGCCGAGGGGGCATTCTATGCCAGCTGGGTAGTGAGGGGCGTTTGGCTGCCTCTGCCAACGGATGTGGCACTCCTGATGATGAGGCTGGCGCCGCCGTTGCCAATCACCACCTATTCAAGCCCCTTTTCTGTGAGAACTACATGGGCCTCGTGCTAGAACATTGGGTCACGCTTTCAGCAAAGAAAGCCTCCTAACCTCCACTGTTCACCTTGGACGAATCTACTGTATAAGGTAGCAACAAGGTAGGCACACTCTGCAGAGGGAAGCTGGTTGGTCAGAGATCAAAACCGTCTCACATCCGGCTACAGAACCAGAACACACACATACATTGAAGCACATACACATTTACACACACACAGGCTCACAGTTTACTTTGACGGTTATCTTTGATGGTCTGCACAGTTCAGTGAACAGCCCTCAGTTAGACACGGCGCTTTCATCAAACCCTTCCCCAGCAGAGAAACCACAGCAGCAGAGCTGAGCGCAGGACCAGATGTCCAGGCCCCGGGGTCATTAGCGGCCCTCCGAGACCCAGCACGATAGACGCCCTTTCTCTCCTCCCCAGCACTACACACACATACACTCTCTTCCTCTCTCTCTCTCGCTCTCTCTATCTTTCTCTCTCTCTCTCACTCTCTCTATCTCTCTTTCTCTCTCTCTCTTCCCCAGCACCACACACATACATTCTCTTCCTCTCTCTCTCTCTCTCTCACTCTCTCTATCTCTCTCTCTCTCTCTTCCCCAGCACTACACACACATACACTCTCTTCCTCTCTCTCTCTCTCTCTCTTTCTCTCTCTCTCTCTCTCTCTCTGTCTCTCTCACTCTCTCTCTCTCTATCTCTCTTTTTCTTGCTCTCTCTCTATCTCTCTCTCTCTGTCTCTTTCTGTCCACTGGACTGGAACCGTATGCCAGCCCCACTACTAGCACAAAAAGCAGCCAATGCCGAGGTGCCAAACATGCCTCTCATTGGACAAGCAGGGGTGGGGGAGGGGCTGTATTGGCAGAAGGTGAAATTCAATCACAAACAGATATAAACATAAACATGTACACACACACACACACACACACACACACACACATACACACAGATATACATCTAGCGAGGCACGTTTACGACGGCAGTCTGCTTACACTGACACGAAATGGCTCGCAGATGGGAGGTGCGTTTGAGTGAAGACGCATAAAGGCAAACGCAGCGTGGCAAATGCTCTCCAAAGCTGCACTCTGCCACCTGTTTCACAAGCACCGCGGGCACCGCTGGCCCATGTAACGGCGGTAATAATTGTAACAATGAAAGACTCTTAATGAGCAGTCAGCGTTGTCACGGCGACTGTGCGGCGGCCCTGCCCCTCTCATTGTGCCGATCGAGCGAAGGGTAATGGCAAAGCAAGCGCATTAAGCATGTAAGCGGTTCTGTGTGTGTGTGTGTGTGTGTGTGTGAGAGAGAGAGTGTGAGTGTGTGTGTGTGGCGGGTGGTGGTTTTTAAGGTAGCATCATTGCAAGTGTCAAACTCTTTAGAGACTCGCCCAATCAGACGCCTTCACACCTCACTCTCTCACACAGACTGACAGCTTTTCTTGGATATTTAAAAAAGCGGAAGGAACACAGCAGGTGTGTGTGTGTGTGTGTGTGTGTGTATGTGTGTGTGTGTGTGTGTGTGTGTGGTTGGGAGGTGATGGTGCACTGCACAAACACAAACTGACACGTGGCATAGCTACTTCACATTTCATTTTCAGCCTCACACTGATAAATCGGCAACCGCAGCAGTAGTTCCTCTGATGCAATTTAGGAATGAGTTTTGAAGAATGAATATGAGGTGTTTTGACATGGCAAGGCAAAAAAAAAAAACATACACGCATACACACACACACATACACATACACAGAGAGAGAGAGAAACAATAACATCATTTTTCTCACAAAGAGAGACAAAGCAATCACTTTTTCATTTCCGTCTATGTATATGTGTGTGTGTGTGTGTGTGTGTGTGTGTATGTGTGTATGTGTGTGTGTGTGTGTATGCACATATGTTTGTCTGTCACACAGTATGGTAACATTGATGCATTTTGTTCAGTGTCACACACTGCCTGTCCAGACGGAGGCCTTGTCATCCTGAGGAAATGGAGTTTTAATAGAAGAACATTTGCGAGTAGCCGAGTGCCTCTGTGAAAAAGGATGACAAGAGCACATCGCTCTCAGGATGTTTTCAACTTCATGCGTTTGTCCTTATCTCCTCTTTCCCCCGATTACTCCAAAATACCTTCTTCCTGTAACTAACTCCATCACCACAATACCATATGAAACACGCAGCGCCTTCACGGCCACTGTGGTGAATTCTCATCTCCTCGGATAAGAGCTTTTATCAGGGGAGAGAAACATTCATGATTTATTCAGAATCGATGCTCGGCAGCCATACAGTATATTTCATTTCCTGATAACTTAATGGAGGAGGAGGAGATAGAAAAAAAAAGAAAAAAAAAAGAAAAGATGTGATACATGCCAAGACTGGATGGGCTGCCATCAACTGAGACTCTCTCTGTCTCTCTCTAGTGTTGCATGGCAGCACTCGCAAGTGCTTATGGGTGAGAACGCCACAGACATACTAGCCTGGCTAACACCAGCCTAAATCTCAAGTGAGATTTAGTCTGGGGACCACCTATACATTTTCTCGTACGGGATTTCAGGTTTTGTTGGTCCAAAACTTCGTGCATCGTCTTGCCATTTCTCCCCGTTCTGTGATTGGTTCCCAAATTCATGCGAAAATTTCGGCCTCGGTCTCCAGGCTGCCGTGCAGTTCGGAACGAGCGCGCAAGGCAGTATGGGTATTCCCAGGCTACAGACATACAGTAGAGAGGGAGGAAACAATGTAAGAAGAGCAAAAGAGAGAGAGAGAGAAAGACAGACAGTAAAGAAAAAGAAAAGAAGAGCGATGAGAGGGATGACAGAGAAGGAGAAAGAGACAGACATGGAAACGCAAGAGAATAGAGACAGAAGAAGCAAGAGAGAGAGTGATATGAGACAGATGGACGCATAGATAGTGGTAAGCCAGAGAGAGAGAAAGACAGAGACAACTAGAGAATAGAGAGAGATGGAGAGATAGAGAATAGAGAGATGGAGACAGACACAAGCTAAAGAGAGAGAGAGAAAGAGGAAGGGAGAGAGAATAGAGAGAAATGGAGACAGATAGAGGTTAGAGAGAGGGGGGGGGAGACAGTAAGAGAGACAGAGGGAGAGAGAGAGAGAGAGAGAAAGATAGAGGGAGAGCTAGCCGAAGTACGATTCCACTTCCATGCCAGGCTACATCAAAAGGAAGGCTGTCCTGGAAGGGAAAGAGGCAAGTGCTCTGGGTTGGGCTATAAATACATCTGACACACAGCGAGACGGGCGATGGGGGAAGGCATCGCTTTGAGGTCGGAGCTTTCACTTCATTCCCACGCTTTGAGGACCTCCCAGGCTTCCGGCACTGCTCAGGGAGTTGGGACACCGGAGAGAGAGAGAGAAAGAGAAAGAGAGAGGGAGAGAGAGAGAGAGAGAGAAAGAGAGAGGGAGAGGGAGAGAGAAAAAAAATGGGGCCCTGACAACGATCTAAGAGTACTGTTTCAAAAGGCCTTAGCCTCTCCTGGCTTGTTCCCCTGTCGAATGCAGCATATCAAAAGTGGTGTAATGACTCAAAGGTTGCCAATACTTACCTCCACCCAGGGCCCCAGCACATACACACACACCACATATTACACACGCACATGCATGCACACACAAACACACACCAAACCTTGCTCTCTTTCTCTCTCATGCACACAAGTGCATGCACACTCAAACACACACACACACACACACACACACACCTGTGTTTGTCCAATGGTGAGCATTTCCAAGATGCAGACTATCATACAGTATCCCAAGTGTGTAAGCTTTCAGGCGAGCTGAATATGTTTTAAGAAGAGTAAACCCTGAGCCCCCACCCAAATACACAAACACAAATAAACAAACAAACAAACAAACAAACACACACACATACACACACACATACATAATGTACTGCACTCAGCTGGCTGTCACTGCAAAGCACCAGACATACAGTACGCTGAGTTACTTCTGGCTCTGCATCTCAACACTGGGGAAAGATTTCCATCTCCAGCTCTTTTCATCCCTTAGAAATGAAGGTCCGCAAGTGGACAGGTGTTACATTCTGCATGGAATTCTTCCTTCAATCCTCAAGTCCGACCAGGAATGCTCTGAAAAGGTCTTATCGCAACACTGTCAATACAGGGCATAGCACAATAGAAGCATTCATGATTTGAAGGCAAATGGTCCTTCTAAAACCTTTATTCATTCAACACACACACCTCTCAGTGTATTTGAAAGGTTTTCTTTTTTATAGGGGTGTGTGCGTGTGTGTGTGCGTGTGTTTGTATGCTATTACCTATTCTATACACCTTTCATCCCATATGACACGTGTGTACTACTGCGTCTCTTGCGCAACACACGCGTTTCTTATGGATATCAAACCGTGAGAGCAGTTGGCAGTAACACATCAATTTTCCACCCACGTGCCTCTTAGGAATCTCTCTCCCCCTTACATCTCCACATACACACATATAATATAATATGGCAAAGGGAGAAAAACAACGGCGCCAGACTGTGAGTTTATCCACCGCCGCAGCGGCCGCTCTTGGTGGCTCTAATGAATGCGCTTGCTGTTATTTAGCGTGCTGTGCACCGCTCTGCACTCTACCTGGCAGTGGGCGAGTTTTGATGGACAGGGTTAACAACGGTGAGGGTCAGTGCTGCCAGAGCATGCTAACGAGTGTTTTTGTGTGTGTGTGTGTGTGTGTGTGTGTGTGTGTGTGTGTGTGTGTATGTGTGTGTGTGCGTGTGTGCGTGTGCATGTGTGCGCTAATGACTAGCGACTAGCAATGCGAGACCAGTGGCAGGGGAGATGGTGAAAGCCATGATGAGTAATTTTCCTCCAATTGTTTTGAAAGGTGTGTGTGTGTGTGTGTGTGTGTGTGTGTGTGTGTGTGTGTGTGTGTGTGTGTGTGTGTGTGTGTGTGTGT
>JASCQY010000078.1:2890846-2904402 GCA_030264315.1 Sardinella tawilis | reverse complement strand
AAGTGGTTGCTGCATTGTGCATCATACGCAACAAGCCCAGGTTTGATTCCAGAATCTTAAGTCTTGCTATCTTTTTTGGATAAAAAATTATGGTAACACTTTATTTTAAGGGGTCCCTGTTACAGTACTGATTAGGTACAGCGGTATAACTGGTGTAACAATATGTAATATCATGTACTAGCAAAGACACTTAATATCACAATATCACAATATGTAATATCATGTACAGTACTAGCAAAGATACTTAATATCACATTGTAATTATGGTATGTAGGTACACAAAAATACATCATGTAAGTACAACACTAGTACATGATATTACGTATTACACCAGTGATGACGTTGAACTCAGATGGTTCATTCCAGCACGTAACATGCATCACGCCCAAACAGGTCGCGATTGGTTGAAGCAGAACGTTTCTGCCCACTGGGAGCTAAGCAAATGTACATGTATGCCCATGGATAGTTTTCAGACGCTTTGCACAAAGTGAAACGATGTGAAAGGGTTCGATACATACATCTAAAGCTACAGGAAAGAATCCCCACTACACACCACCTTCCAACCCTCACTCTACCCTAGCCTATCTGACCCCACAGCACCTTACCTCACCACATCACATCACAACACAACACAACACAACACAACACAACACAACACAACACAACACAACACAACACAACACATTCCCCTATACTACCCAGTGATCATTTGCATTCTCACGCATACCTCTCCATAACTACTGACAACAACATCAAGAACATCTCTCTCCACACGGCGAGGCCTGGTGTGACAGCTCAGCGTGATTCATCCCAAGGACACAGAGGCAGGCTTTGAGAGTGTTTACCTCATCTACTTTTCATGAGGAGTAATGATCCCCCCCACCCCACACACACACACACTCACACATATACACACACACACACACACACACACACACACACACACACACACACTCACACATACACATAGACACACACTCACACATTTACACACACACACACACATTCTCTCTCTCTCTACCTGATATTGCTGCTGCACCATTACAAGGAGCCTGTCAGTATGGAAGAATGGGATGAGTTGATTTGTGAGAAAGAGAGGGATCCTGCTCTGTATCGGGGCATAAGTGTTTGGGGGGTGGCAGGGGTTGAGGGGTGGGAATTATGTCTCTGTTTGATGGTTCTGCATCCAACCAAGGCTGTAGCTATGTGCTCTTGCCTCTGCACTGTTGCAGACCTTCTCAAATGGTGCATCCCATGTGACAATACGTGGCTCACATATACAGTAAGAAGGAGCTGTGTACTTTATGAACTGCATTGATTAAACAAAGATGCGATTTTGTTTGACCTTTTCTTGCTTAGATTTCATAAAAACCAACAGCTAGACACAGAATACATTACAACCAAACCAAAACAAAAAAACATGATAGAAATGTATCTGAGGTTATTTCTGTGCTGTCTAGCCCTAGGGGACATAGAATGGATGAATGGAGTAGTGTCAATTGTTGATGTTAAAATAGAACATATTCAACTGAAATTGATCAAAAATACACTCAAAATCTATTCTACAAGCCTATTTAAAGCCTATTTAAAACCTTATATTAGGCCTGTGTTTTGAAATGGTCTGTTCTGGCTAAATGGCGCCTTCTCTGGCAACCACAATTGAACTGAAATGGCTTTGCGCTATTTGACATCACTTGTAGCCTTTGTTCTAATTCGCCCATGTTTCAGTGCCTATTTTTTCCAAATCATGATTTCTATTAGCCTAATGTATCAGCCGCTTATTTCTCTTCGTTCCATAACGTCTGAACACGAACGATTTAGATTTGTTTGCTTTGACATCATTGACGGTGGGCAGATACCATCTGCTTAAAACCAATCGCTACTCTTTGCTCGTGACTTCAACCAATCTATGCTGTTTGGCTGTGACGTATGGTACGTACTGGAATGATTTAGCCGTCCGCCAGGGCAGCCGAAGCAAACGAAAGCGATTCGTTAGTTTCCTGACTATATGGAGGCAAATGAAATTAATAATAATAGGCGGCGCTAGCCTGGCTAGATTTCCATACGAAGGAGGGCACAACCATGTCTCATGCTCATGATGACTCTTTTGCCAAGCAGAAGCCCTAGTCATTCACAAAGACCAAGGCAAAAATGATTTCCCACTCTAAGTCTCCTTTAAGAGGTTTTCCTGTTACAAATTATTATTATAAATCAATGCAGATTGAAGAACTTTACTGTATATCAGGTTTTAGCCCCCTCTATAAAGAGATCAAGCCATTTTGCACTGTGCCTAACAACACCCCTTAGCCGATGTAGGCTATATTTACGGCATATACCAGTCCTCTGGCCTTATTGTGTAATTCATGCCGTGTTATATCCCTGTGGTGTTAAAACCCTGTGGATATATTACCCACTTTGGTAACACTTTCAATTTCTGTGAAAGTCCGCACATTGTGATCTTGAGTTTATCAGCTTACCGGCACAAAGGCTTAGATCTCAACCCCGTACCAGATCACCTTTCAGTATGGCCCATTACCCGTCTTGCTCAACAAGGTATTGAAGGAAGGGGCTAGGGTTAGGGGAGGGTGTGTGTGTGTGTGGGGAGGGGGGGGCTTCTAGTTCCTGTGCTTTTTAATGACCATGGAGGCTGGGCTCAATGAGAGCGGAGCCTTAATCACACTCTATTCGCGTCCGCCAGGCCTCCTCGGGTGCCTGAGTCCGGCTCGCTAATGAGGACACCAGCCTCCCCTCCACCACCACCACCACCCCTACCCCTACCCCCACCACCCCTTCCATGACAGCTCTGCTGTCACTAATGAGAGAGGGAGGAGAGGAGAGGAGAGGAGAGGAGAGGAGAGGAGAAGAGAGGAAGCAAAGAGAGGGAAGGAGAGGGGAAGGGAAGGAAACACAGTGGGAGGAGACAAGTGGAAAAAGAGGAGGAAGGGGGAAAGGAGTGAAAGAGAGAAAGGGAGAGAGAGAGAGCAGAGACATGGAGAGGTAAAAAGGATTTTCATGTGAGCAGAGAGTCTTGTTTGACAGGCGCATGTAAGCATGTGACATTAATGTCAGCCCTGTTACACTCTGCTCTCTCTCTCTGTCTCTCTCTCTTCTTTCGTTCTCACTGTCACTCCTATCAGTTGTGTGTAGATTAATTGCAGAGATAAAATGGCTATTTTCTTTTGGTCTTTTTCCCTCTTTCTCGGCTGTCAGCTGGGCCTGTAGAATTCAGCCAGGCCCTCAGTGGGCTTCTGAAAGGAAGTACTCTGCTCCAAATTGTATTTTACGCCTGATCCTCGCACCTTTGATTGATAACAGCCTCACCACAACAGACATCGGGAATTATGTGTGTGTGCGTGTGTTTATGTGTGTGTGTGTGTGTGTGTGTGTGCGAGTGGTCAGCTCTGCTAATATGTCCACAAAAAGCCAGCAAAGCGTGCAATATTTAGCCCAAAGAATGTCCCCTGAACAGTGGAGATGATGAAATAGAGCCCCAAGCGCGATCAATACCAGCACCTCTTACAGTAAATGCCTGGATATGTCAAGAAGATCTTGTGATCATATTTTAGCTTCATTGTGATTAAGTGTCTTCCAATGATCTGGCAGTAGTTGCAGGGAGCTGGGGGGAGCTAATCGATCATTTTGATCGGGGAAAAGTGGGCAGAAGTCACCGTCACCCTCCAGATGAGGGGAGAGCTCTGCCTAGAAGGATCTGGGATTTATAGAGTCCTTGGCAATTACTCAAAAGGTCAGAGGTCACCTGACCCATCAACAGCCACCCCCATCACACACACATACAGTACACACACACACACTTCATCCATTACTCAAGAGACAAGTTAATAACATGGAGGGACAACAATTAGGATTGCAGGGCGCGCGTGTGTGTGTGTGTCTATACAGTACATTTCTTTATTTGTGTGTGTATCTGTGTGTACAGTTCTGAATGTGTTTGTCAGTGTGCGTGTGTGTGTGTGTCTATGTATTTCTTTATTTGTGTGTGTGTCAGTGTGTACAGTTCTGAATGTGTTTGTATGTGTGTGTGTATGTGTGATAGAGAGAGAGAGAGAGAGAGAGAGAGAGAGAGAGAGAGAGAGAGAGCATACACTGTGTAGCTTAATGCTCTGTCTATGTGCATGTATGTGCAGAGAATGTAGAGGAAGTGAGAGATGTTCTCAGCTGGCTGCCTTGGTGCCGGTGGGGTTCTGGAGGGAATGAGGAGGTGAGAAGAGGAGATGGAGGAGAGTCTTCAGCAGCCACTCAAACCAACGTTAATTACATGTTTTGACTTTGCCTGTCTTATCAGTGCCGCACACCAGCGTCTGTGAGAGGCAAGAGGACTTACCCTTCCTCCTCCACACACAAACACTTTCACTCTCAGTCACACACACACACACACACACACACACACACACACACACACACACACACACACACTCCAGGCGCACATATTAGAATCCACCTAGAGATTCTCTCCCACATAGTGGTCTCACACATCTACACTCACTCACAGTGCAGCTTTTTTTGCACATGGTCCTACATATATACATGTCCACATTGGCACCCTTTCCCTCTCTCACACGTACACACACACACATATACACACACACACACACAGAGAGAGAGACACACACACACACACACACACACAGACACACACACATACACATGCACACACCCAAACACACGCACACGCACACACACACACGCGCACACACACACAGGTAGCTGGCTGTAGCATAGGAATGCTGTATAGCAAAAGCCTGAAGAAGTGTATGCTGTGAATCCTAATGAGCGTGAGAAGCACAAGGCTGCCCTGTGCTGGAAGTGAGAGGCGGAGAGGTGGACACTGGGCACGAGAGGAGACTCCTGGAGCGGCCGGATGAGAGGAAACAAGACAAGAGGAGCGGATGGAGGTCTATGGTGTGGAGCAAAGATCATAAAGGAAGAAAAGAAGAAGGCAGGTATGGAGGGAGAAGGATGGCAGACTTAAAGGAAAAAAAAGATGGAAGGCATAAATAAAGAAGAGGGAAGAGAAAGAGAGAGGAAGGGAGGAAAGAGGGAGCTGGGCCGGAGGGGTACGAGATGAGAGGATGGGAGGAGAAAGAATGAGGAGGTGAAAGAGAGATAGAAAGAAAAGACTATGAAATACAGTACATAATGGTCAGAGGTGGACATGGTGGGTGGATGGGAGAATAGAGAGATGCAAAGAGAGTGAAGAGAAAGGAAAGAAATTGTGGCCAGTACAACATGCAGGAGCTCAAAATGGAGGCAGTAAAGAAATACCAGTTCAGGGTTGGAGAGAGTGAATAGAACAGGTGGTGGAGGAGGAGAGATAAGTCTGAGAAGGAGAAAGAAAGAGAGAAAGAGAGAGCGAGAGAGAGAGAGAAGGAGAAAGGCAAGGGACCTCTGCTGACTGGAGAAAGGGCAAGGCAGGCATGGCATGCTGTGGTCAGCCTGTCCGTTCCATCTTCATTAAGGTGGGGGGCTCCAGAGAGCCCTGCAGTGGGAAGGACCTGAAAGCCCTCTCCACAGACCCCGCCATCTGCCAGGGCTGCAGGCTAGGAGGCTATAGGAGCTTGTGGAGAGAAGGGATGGAGTGTGTGTGCGTGTGTGTGTGTGTTGGGTTTGGGGGGGATTGAGAGGTTGTTGAAACAGAGGGGAGGGTTGGTGGTTTAGCGCTAATTTAAAATGTTGGCGTGCTGCGCAACAACCCCGCTACACGTCCGCACACTGTCGTTGCCTTCACTCGAGGGCCCTCGGAAATTAATCATCTTTCATCACGCAGCTTCTGATGGTTGTGGAGCTGAGTCTGGACAATCCCTCAGGTGGCTGGCTACCCCCTCAGCATAAGGCCCACCCTCTGACCTATGGCTCTTGAGTTCTGGAGTTCACCTGGACATTTTAAACACTGTTCCAGACTGTGTTGTTTAAATTTGACCTACTTTTTAAGCAAAACAGGAGTGCATGATGAAATCGGCTACAATCTTCTTGGCTCTTGTCCAAATCGATCATTAGCCTTTAAACCATTAATAAATCACAGGTAAACCAATTAATCATCGAGCATCTGAAGTGTTCTCTTTTCATAACTCGGGTCGAGAAGAACGAATTTCTCTGGCAAAGAGATAGTTTATCAAAAGAATTTGGTATTGATTGCAGTGTTAAAAAAGGACATGTTGTCCTTACTAGACTGATGGATTTTTAAGGCTTGTACATTGGTAGCCATTTAGGATGTAGTTTTTTTTACCACCTTTTTTTTCAGAAATCTATTTCCAAACCTCATTTCATTGATAGCTTTTCAGAAATCCTATTTAATTCCTTTGTGCTACTTGTTTTAGCTCATTGATCTTCCTTCAGCACTGTATGTTCTTGTTAATACTGCATCCCAGCCTCAGTGGTCCAAGAGAAGACTTTTGATGATTTGGGCCCTTTTACATGCTAGTGCAAGAGGGCTTACAGTTTATCAAACCACACTGTAAAAATTATATACCCACTCATTCTGATTCTAATTTTGCCACAGAGGAGAAACAGAATGACCTTCTTTCATAAATGCTAAAAATGTCCAGAAAGTACAGCTTGCTGTCTGTGAACACGAGAAATCCATATCCTTCTGACCTCGTGGTTGGACACCGCTCACCATCACACACAATGGCAGCAAGATAGAGTTAAACTTTAAAAGGAGTACAGTTTGGCATTCTAATGCTCTCTCTCTCTCTCTCTCTCTCTCTCTCTCTCCCTCTCTCTCTCTCTCTCTCTCTCTCACACACACACATACACACCCCTTGCACTTCAAATTCAAAGCCTCTTATAGTCTTCAGAAAAACTTTTTCTACAGCACTCTTCTGCTGAGGTAAATATTCCCTTTTTTGTTTAAGATGAAGAGGAGCAGCTGTTTCACATTTTGTATGGTGCTCTGGTATGGGATCTTCTCTCCTAGGGAAATATTTACTAGAGCATAATGCTTTCAAAAGTCATTTCTGTGTGAATTCAAGTATAAAGCTTGGGATTAAGAGCAAATTTAAAACATATTTTTGGAGTGCAGGTCGGTCGATTATGAAAGTATAACCGCTGTGCCGTGATTAAAATTCCAGACCGAGGTTTTGTCCGGAGACCAAGGCATCAGTGGAATGACAAAGAGACAGGCCTATTAGGCATTAAGACGTTTTTTTTTTCCTCTTTTTGAAAGTCTGAATTTATTTATGGTATTTACCAAATACACTCAAAAGTAAGGAAAATAAAATCCCATCATGGGTATTTACAAGCACAAAGAAGATCTCAGTCACAGGCCATGTCATGATGGGCTGCATCACATTATTTGGAATAAAAACGAAGCTTTACAGCCACAACACAACACACACTCATACATATGCAAACTCAAATATCCCTCTCCTAACAGCTCCCCCCCACTCCCACAAACACACACACACACACACACACACACACACACACACACAAGGGACCACAGGGAGATTAGAGGGTGAACACACGCACCTGCGTCCCTTGCCCATAGACATCATTCTGACGTCAAAGCAGTGTTTGCCAGAGCATGCTCTGTTCCAGGGCTATGGGGCAACTCAGGCGACATTAGGCTGTTGCCACAATACTGACCTAAACGCTATCTTATATGCATTGCTTCTTACACTAATGTAGGCCTATGGATCTTTCAAAACAGTTACTGAACCAGCTACAGAGAACTTATATTGGCTCTGGTGCTTATTGGGTTTAATTTCCCAGACTGGTTTGTGGAGTGAAGGTTTTTGGTATGAGTAGATGAGTAGAGTACATAAATTCTCTGTGTTACAGACATCTTGTGGCTCCCTGGAGCTTTAGGAGTCTCCTGTATTCAGATAGAGACTCCCGGCTCATGGAAGTTTCACTGTCTGACAAATTTCTTTTCCAAGTGGGAGAACCTAGTGTAGAGTGTTTTTGAGATGCACTAGATATCGAGAAACTATGTCATTCCTAACTCATCTGTCTGCTTGAATTAATTGGCCTTCTAACCAATTAACCCTCCAGGGGATCTCAAGGTTTACAGTTGTAACAGCGGCCAAAAAAACAAGCTAAACTAATTTGAGGCTCGCTAATTCAGTTCACAGCGCTCGTGCAGTGAAGCCAACCTAACTTGGCTTGATAGGGTAATGAACCTGCAATGGCTCAGAGATCTGGGACAATAACGGGCTAAGTTAGCTGACAATAATCTAGCAATGAATCCCGGGTAGCTCACAATAGCGGGTCAATGGCGCTACGCTAATGCCTGCTGCTACAGCCATGCTGCTACACTGAGTCATGCTACTGAGGTAATGAGGCGGGCGCTAATCTGAAGCAGAGAGGCAAATGAGAGGCCTGGCTAATTTGCTAATTCAGACTAAGATGACCTACGCTGTCGCAGACTATGGAGCAATGAGGCGCTAATTCACTCTGACCAGTAGGCCTACAGTATTTGGTCGCAGGGTGGGAGTCTGGGGACAGGCTACGTTTGTCCTGTGCGTTTGCAGTAGCCTACACCCCAGTGCTCCTATGTTGGAATGGCCTCCTACTGTCATCTAACTGCCATCCGCTAATTGTCTTTGATGGTGAACGTAGCGGCATCTTTTGCATTTATAAATGCATTACACACAGTGTGTGTTTGTGTTTTGATGATGAGTTAAAGGCCTTTATTAATGACGACAAAACTGCGATAAAATGACAGTTCCTCCCCATTCTCAGTTTAGATCTAAAAGTTAATCATGCAGAAGTCTAAATAATGCAGAGTGTAGATCAAACGCCCAGCCTGTTTCTCAGAAAAAGAATTACTGTACCCATTGTCTCTTTGTCTTTATGAATGATCACACAGAATCACCCAACTCCCTGCGTGTGAATGCCTTTATGGATGATACTCATAAATAGAGTGTGCATTATTAAGTTGCTGCTGTGATCTGGGTTTTTGTCTGCTGTTTCAGCTTCAGAGAATTGGAAAGAAACTGCAAAGACTAGAAAAGAGAACAAGAGAGAGAGAGAGAGAGAGATGGAATCTCTGTTTGTCAAGTGTTCTGTGTGATAGGAGGAGGTCAGGGGTGTGACACGCTCTGAAGCCCAGTGCAGCAATATGATGGGGATTCCCGAGAGAGCCATCACAATGTCGTGAACTCACTCAAACATACACACACTCACCCATGTGTACACACACACATAGACACATGCAGAAACAACTGGAGGAAAGCTGAGTAGTGGGTCTTTGTATGACAATGTCTGATCTGCGTGCTTGTGTGGCACATCTCAAACATCGTGGCGAAACTTTCTTTCTCTCTGTCATGCGCACACACTCACACACACACACACACACACCAAGCTGCCGTGTCAACCGATACTCTTCTTCTCTGAAGTGTCATATGTGGCCGACAAGTGAACTGTCATGAGGATGGAAGCGCCAGGACAAGTAAATAAAACAACGTCTCTGCAGCGTCTCTGCATCTGTTGAAGAAATAAAACGTTTTTCTCTCTTTTCAGCTTGACAACAAAACATTCATCACTATGGCGGGAGATGCTTTTTCAAAATCAACACCGCCCTGTAGTTTTTTCATTGTTGTTTCATTGTTACACCCTAAAAACAAAATCCGAAAATGTAAATATATAACAGAAAAAAAAAACAAATATGCAGAAGGACACCAAAGAAAAGTTAGTATGCTGAAGAGGAGTGTCCTTAAATCTATCAGCAAAGTCCATAATTGGAGCCAAGCGACCATTAGGATGTCTAATGAAAGTGTAACAAGGTGAGGATTAATCAATGTACCCTCTGCACAAACACACACGCACACACACACACACACACACACACACAACCTCCGGCACCACAACCTCAGGGACTGTTTATTCCCACGCGCAAGCTTCATTCCTGCCCCTGATTGGGGACTTCCTCCGGCTTCGATTCTCGGCATGGCAGGGGCGGCTTACTTTAATTGAGTTAACATTTAAACAGCAGGAATCCCAATTAAACGAGGTTAAAGGATCAGGCACGCGGAGGCCACCATAGGCGGGTAGAGGGACGACTTAAGTTGATTTCCCATGTATTACTCTTTAATGACTATACTGTGACGCCCAGCAGAGGGTTGTGTGTGTGTGTGTTTGTGAGTGTGTGTGTGTGTGTGGTGGCTGGGGGAGGTAGGGTGGCGATGCACTCGTTCTGTCAGGTGAAGGCACACACGTGAGTGTGTTAGAAATAAATAATTCATAAATAAACAGAAGACAAAGTGGAATGGCGTTGTGTTGTGATCCGTGACACGCTGCATCAGGGCGAGCACGAATAATCTCTTAATAATGAGGCCTGACCTTTTCTCATTGTAACCGTAAACAAATGGGCTCGGAAATGGGTCCAGAGGAGGGAAGCACTTGAGTAAGGCCCATGTGTGCCACAGTTCAACACAGACACGGCTCTATGACTGAATGCATGCATGGTAGAATCACAGCGCTTTTCTCAGCATTATTTTCATCATTAGCACCACTTCAATGTCACCTTGTATAGACAATCTATAGATCTTTTCAGACTGTCCAACAAAATATGAGATTATAATATAATCATTATATTATTATTAAATTTGTATTCTAAAGTGAGTTGAACACATTATTAGGCTACTCATGAAATTCAAAAAGGCTACATTACAGACAAGTGGTACAGCATGTTTACCAGGTAAGGCCATTTGTTATACTGTATGAATGTATTTTAACCCTTTATGAAGGAATTTATAATGCTTTATGAACACTGGGTTCAGACAAAATGATACCGAAGACATTTTGTAGTCATATTTGTGACACTTTAGAGGCAAATACAACTTAAATACAATATGATTATATGATTAAATGCTATATAATGAAACATGAATCTTGCTCTCCTGAGATAGTGAGAGCGTTAGATGTTCTTTTGTCCTCCTCAGTCAGCTACAGTCCATGTAGACCCTCTGTCTGTCTGTCTGTCTGCTTTCATCTGCTGTGGTGCTCCTGCTTGGCCATGCAGCTCCCTGACCACTGCTGCCTAGCCCACAGCTGCTCCCTCACACCCTGCTGCAGAAGGACTAGAATTTCATAGCAGGCTACAAGAAGTGAGTACCACCGCACAAATACATACTGTACGCACGCACACACACGCACACACACACACATACCCCCAACACACACACACACACAACACACACAGACATACATACACCCTTCTACATCCCCTTATATGGTTATGGGCATAGTAGTAACGAGCCTCATTTTTGCTTTTCGCCTGCCTGCACACACACACACACACACACACACACACACACAGAGCACACAGAATGACATCGACTCTGACACGGTTTTTACATTACATCGGACTGGATAATTCATGGCTGCCCTATCATATTCACACCTCCTGGCCCGTACTTTCTGGGTCAAACACACAGCCCCAGCCCCGCCCCCAACCACCCACCCACCCACCCCGTCTCCATCGCCCCATCCTTACACACCCCACCACATCCGGCCTCCCTGGGGTTCGCCGTCACACAGCGGACAGGAGCAAACAACGGTCACGGCACGCTAGCCGCACGCACCACTGAGCGCCGCATCACCCTGCGGCAGACGTTGTTACGCCGTTGTGACTGGCACCGTGATGCGACCTTACGACGGCGCGGCGGAGGCTAAAAAGTCCACACGGGTGGCGTGTCGTGGCGAGAAGCGCTTACGACACAGTGGGGGATCTGAGCAGCCGTGATATTTCTACAAGAAAGGGCAGCCAGTGGAAGACAGTGAGACACAGCAACACTGTTTGTGCTACTGTGTCTGGAGCGCAGAGTGGCCTTGTGTGTGAAATGAAGTCTGACTTTGTGTGTGTGCGCGTCTGACTGTGTGTGTGTGTGTGTGTGTGTGTAAAATGTGCAGTCAGTGCAGTATATTTGTCTTGACATCGGGGTGTGTGTTTCAGTATATCTGTATGCAGTGCAGAAAATAAATGTGTGTGTGAGTGTGTATGAGTGCTGCCAACTCAGTGTCTGTGTGTTTGCTCAAGGATGTGCAAACAGTATGTATGTTCAGAACAGAGCATCTGTGTGTGTGTGTGTGTGTATGTGTGTGTGTGTCTGTGTGTCAATGTGTGCTTTAGCATGCAAACAGCAGCGAGAGTATATGGGTGTGTGTATGTGTGTGTGTGTTTGTACCTACGCTACGTGATTGCACCATGAATCCAGCCCAGCCCAGCACTCTATTCTTGACCCTGCTGAGCAATATCCCCTCCAAAAGAGCCTTGAGGGAAATAATTACGGGGTTAAGTGTGATAAGTTCTTTATGATGATTAGGCTTCCTTTCGGGTGTCTCCCAGCATGCATTAATATTTTACCATATGAATGATTCTGCAATTACGTGCACAAGAGCACTCGTGTCACAAAAATCTATTTAAGGTCGGCTGACACAAGTGGAAGATTATCAGAAACTTTCTCTTTTTTTCTCTCTTCTCTACCCCACCCCTGTAAAAGTGCTTTTATGAAACATATTACTGCTATTCAGTATTCATATTGCAGTGGTCCTTGGTGGAGCCACTCGTGGGAGACGATGCTTTATCTCCGAGGGTCTGCAGTCAATTGGTCTCATCTGCACTCGGGAGATTTTTCTGAAGTCTGCCTGATTGGCGGTGAACTGGCCAACCTTGATACTAATGGTGGGCTTTTCAGTGAGGGGGAGAAAAAGAAGAAGAAAAAAAAATATGAAATGCATATTACCAATGAGTGGGTAGTTGAAGCCGAGAACCTCTTGGCATGCTGACAGTGGGGAGAAAATTCTTGTGTGAGATGGATGGATAGCCGCAGAAAATGCCCGTAGGCTAGTTGTTCAAGGCCCCGGATCTGGCTCAGGTTGGGCCCAGATCCGCTTGAGCCTCGGCTGCTATATCCATCAGTTTTTCATCATCATCATTAAGTCCAATGGCTCCGAGGCAATGTAGGATGTGAAGGCTGTGATCTCTAGCATGTGATTGTGAACTGTTGGTTGGTCATGTGTGGCTGTCACTCAGGTGCTCCATGGCCCTGGAGAAAAAGGAGGGAATGTGGTCCAACAATCAGATTTCATGTTTACATAATCAATAATAATAATAATAATAATAATAATAATCAATGGATTAATCAGATTATGAAAAGGTGTCTACAACCACCGTCAGTCTAACTGAAAATCTAGTCCGGTCAGCCAAATTGATTCAGCTGAGGCGCTTACATGAGGCATTTTTAATTGGATTAGACTCTACCAAAGGCTATTGTTTTAGCTAGACTAGCACTGCCACCTATTCTTCCAGTAAATTTCATTTGCCACCAACTTAGTCATGAAGTGAGCAATGAGATTGCGCACACTCCAACCATGATATGAGGTGGCCAATAAGCGAACAGAGGGAGGGCTGAAAACGAAAACATTGAATTCAAACAATACATTCCATACGTCACAGCCAAACAGTAGCGATTGGATTGGTTGATGTGATGACCAAACAGAAGCGATTGGTTTTAAGCAGAAAGTACCTGCCCACCGTGGAGCGAACGGATGCTTATGGCTGGGGGTCAGGCGCTTTGCACGAAGTGGAACGT
>JASCQY010000078.1:2816031-2829403 GCA_030264315.1 Sardinella tawilis | reverse complement strand
ATTGTAAACTTGTAAGTGCACTTTTTAAAAACATTTGCTTTGCATGCACTGTGTAATTCCTGGGAATTGCAATTCTAATTTCAATTATGCTTTTGTACTGAGAGCACATTTTGGGTCTGCCTGGTATGTACAGTATGTACTGTATTGTGGTTATTTCAACCGTGGTCGGTTGTGCTGTCTGCGACACTGATGGGGGTATTATAATGTTTGTTCAAATTTAATTAAGTGCACTGTATATTTGTAAATAATTGTCTTTGCGGTCTTGCAGAATATCATCAAAAAAAAAAAAAAAGAAAGAAAAAAAACTTCAAACATCAAAAGGAAAATGTGCAGTAACACTACCAAGATGAAGCTTGCATTAATTATGTAATTGTGTGTGTGTGTGTGTGTTTGCACCCTACAGGCAGGTATAGTCCATCTGCAGTGGGAGGAGGCCTCGTCAGTGGTGGCCACCTGTAGTCTGGACGGGGTCGTCCGGCTTTGGGACGCCCGATCTGGATCAGTTGTGTCAGAATACCGTGGACACGGTGCAGAGATCCTGGACTTCACACTAAACAGGTGGGCCATATATACAGCAACACACCCAGCACACCCAGCACACCCAGACCCAGCAGTCAATTGTCATTAGGGCCCCAGCACCGAGTCTCATTCATGTTGAACAACACATGTGTATACAATTATACCAAGGGTTCAGCTGTGATAAATTTCACATACATATGTCACATACAGAAACCCCCATGTCCCTTACATACATATAGATGAGTATATACACAGTGCAGATGATGTATGCTTACATATACTGTATGAGCTCTATTCCCTCCCCTCCCCCCCCCTTAGTCTGCACCCATAAAAGTCTAAATAGAGATTCTGTATGTGTTGGGGTGGTATGCACTCTGCTGATCAATTCTCCTTGAGCAAGTGCCCCCCAACATGAAGCGCAGTCACTTATTACGATGTGGCCTGTACTGTACCCACCTGGAGGTTTTCCTCCTCTTTGTCATGGTCACCTCGTTGGTTTATGTGTTTTGTTTGTTGTGACAAGTGTCAACACGTGACTAAAAATTAAGCACAGTTGCATGTAACTAAATGTGCAGAGAATCCTTCCTCTGAGTTGACATTTGAACAAATGTGCTCTACGTCAGTGTCGCTTGCAGAATTAATTGTTTGTCTGGTGTTTGCTTGACTTCCATGGCAACTCTAAGGTTTTGAGTTAAGAAGTGCATCCGGTCCCTGAGGACTATTTTTTTTCCCCCTTTTGTTACAATAGTTTCAGTACTCATGGAATGACAAAGTGATTGATATCATTGTGTGCAAGACTTGAGTTTCGTCGTCGTTTCACAAGAAGTCTCAAGCTGACATTAAGAATCATTAGAGCTTGGCAGCAGCGGACACCCAAGAATCAGGTAATGAAGGATGCTAAATGTCAGCATGTTTTAGAAGCATCTCATCTCTCTGGCGTGTCATACGGTACTGTTGGAACAGCAGACGGGCACAAGGTTCACCCAGAGAGAGTAAAAGTGGAGTGAAAGGATCAAGCGTCTGTTAAATTCCATGTTCTATTTTCACAAGGGGGGGATCCCCCTTTATGCAGACCAATTAAGTCGGAAAAAAAATTATATTATGACGTGCCAACTTATGCTGACTGGAATTATTCACGTTTGCTCCCGTGGTAACATATTATGTCGGCGACACACTGTGCGTTTATTGGAAAATATTGCCTGGGGCCTTTACACTTCGATAAGTGCAATATTTTCCAATTAAACGCACAACGTGGAGTTTATTATCCCACTTATACCACTGCTCGCACCGTTGCTACGTCTGCGCTGCGTTATTTAACTAACAAAGCACATGTTTTGATAGCTAACACAGGCTCATTTGTAGAACTACTTCTATCCTCCACATCAAAACTTACCAGCATAAACTGCCGTTACTAGTTCTAAATGGCTGGTTGCTATGATCAAGAGCGGGTCATTAGTTCCATCTGTCGTTGTCAAGTGCTGCATTCAAAGATTCTACTCTGTTTTGGCTTTTGTAAAATTTCACCATTTCCCGTACTCCCATGCGCATTGTAACAGGATTGAAAATCATCTTGGTCACAAGTTACAATGTTGCTGTGCCGCAAACGTCGGTCAAGCCACTACATTGTAATCTGGTGTTCATCATATAGTTCATTTGAAGTTCAACACAATTTGGGCGAATGGATATGCAAATGTAATATGGCCAAAGAAGTGGAACTACTTCACAGCCGTGCGTTTATAGAAAATGAATGCACATTACAAATAGCACATCACAATAAGAAATTTGATCAAGCCGTGGTATAATTTGTTCTATTTTGCTTAGTATTCTATAATCTTTGGTTCACCATCTCAGGCGGTGGATCAGGAGGCAGGCAAGAGAGGAGCCCAGGTCCCTTGAGGTCCCGCCAAAGAGTTCTTATCAAAACTCTGTACCTCAAATTACCCATGATGCACAGCTTTCACAGACGTCTCTGCTGTCTGCTGCAACAAACTTCTGTTTTCTTAGTTGGTTATGCAGTCCTGGATAAAATGTGTGATGGATATAATGTCAACAAATCATTTCACAAAATACCGTATTCTGTTATTTTGTCCATACAAGTAAGATGTTTAGAGTACTTTGTTTTTATCAGTTCCATACTCAACAAATGCAGACTTCTGATTGCAATCAGTGTTCAGCATCCAGCTGATTTTTAGGTCGCAAACAGACCAAACACAGATTTTTAAAAAGTCCATCGCACACATTCGACTGTCAGTTGTCACACGTGATGAAAAGCAGATTTTTTTCAGTGCTCACTTCCAATAAGAAATAATAGAAAAAATATGTCTCACGCTACAAAATTCGCGTTTGGTGTGTTCGTGGCCTCCATTGACTTTTTGATAGAACTTATTCAGTGCGGATGTTGAACAAATTGTCCTGAACAAGGTTGTCAAATGTATGCATGCAGCCCCAATGCTGTCATCTTGACAGCAAGTTTCATGTTCCCCCTCAAAGAATTATAGGAATGGCTGTCATTGCAACACCTCAAGTTCATGACAAATTCCCATCATGCCTTGTGTGATTGTTGTCAAAGAAGGAAAGGTTAGAGCTGTCCTCAGGGTAGGGGGAGGTGGAAGGGTTTGAGTGCAAAACAACTGTGTTTCGTTTGTGGTGGAGAACAGGTTATGTGAGGCGGGGGCTGGTCAGGACTTCTTTTGACGGATGGGTTGAAATGAGGCAAGCTTTCACTCAGCTGCTTGTGGAAAATCACCCACTCCCCCTCCCCATAACTTGGCGCTTCCAGCTTCAATTTAAGACCAGTGGCAACAACAAATAGATGTTGTTTGAGGAATGGGCAAGTCCCCCATATGTGGACATGCTCTAACCCTTGAAATGAATTGGTCGTACTGTTAGTGACATTAACCTTAATCTGTTTTGGGAATGTTTTGGGAATGTTTTCACTGAGATGTAACCATGGCCCCCAGGTTTTGGAGCAGCAGCATAAATTCGGCAGGGTGTTGGCCGCAGTGTTTTGAGAGTTTCTTCAATGTCATGATTTATTTATTTATTGATTGATTTATTTATTTTAAAGAGACAAGCAAAAAAACTGTTGCACTGTGGAAAAAAGGATGGTCCAAATGGTGGTCCAGTTTCTCAAAGAATTTAATAATAATAATAATAAAAATAAAAGTATCCAGACTTGGATGGAGGTTGGGTGAATCACCCAAGGTTGTTATTCTGATTCCTAGTTTTCCTAGATTTTTGTATTCTAACAACCTCTTACAGATGACTGCCCATGACTATAATCCTTACTTTTTTTCCCCCGGGAATAACGGGGGCATGCCGGCCTAGTACTGGATCAGTGCCCTCCTGTGTTAAAGGAGAAACCGACTGTGAATCAGTTAATAGCGCTGTTGTTTAACGTTGCTGAGTGAGGTCGGTAGGTATAAGAAAGAGACAATCTGCTACACCATAGGCCAAACATAGGCATACATTTTGGGTTGAGTTTTTTTCTGTTGTATTGATTTTTATTTATTTTGTTATTTTTTTCCTTTTTTTGTGTATACTGAGAATTTATGGCTGTCAAAAGTGTCAGTCAAAATTTTTGTACATAATAAACATATCAGTAAAAAGAAAATTTGGGACAAAACAGATATTCAGCAGTAGACATGATATGTGATCATCACACCCACATGATATGTGGGTGTACCTTAGAAAGGCATAGTCAGGATTGTTCTGGAAAGATCGATCTTCCATCATTTTTTACTTTTGACAGCTGCGGTTTTGTACCTGTCAGGAACATTGCTTTGTCCGGTTGTTTATTGCAAAGCCAGAGGTCAGTATGTCACCTGCAGCCTTTGCGTTCTTTTGCCTCTTTGCAGAGACGCCTCCATAGCTGTGACCGCCGGGGGGGACCACAAAGCCAAAGTGTTCTGCCTTCAGAGACCCGACCGGTAGGGGCTGGCGGCTGATGCCCACGGATGACGCACCTGACCCCACCTACAATCCCCTCTTCTCTTCCCACCCCTCCAGCCAATTTGGTCGCATCACACTTCAAGGATTCCGGGCGCCGCCAAAGCCCCCGGAGGATGGTGTCTGCCCCGACATAGACAGATGAACACACACACACACGCCCACACACGCCCACACCCGAAGAGACAGAACGAGCTTCTTGGCCTGTCGAGTGCTAGATCGCTATCGGATCTTGTCGAGTAAAACCTGTTAGTAAGACTCGTTTACAGATAATGAGGGTGTGTTCTCAATGACTGCATTTACATGCTTATTAGTATCCCTAAGTGTTCAGTATCCATGTTAATGTGAGGCTTATCCTAATTTCTGTCATAATCAGGATATGGTGTTTGCACGAAGACAGGTAAACCTGATAATATTAATATCCCTGTGGAAATGATAAATAGTAGTATAATAATAGTAGTATGCTACGCTGTGCTCCGTGTCGTGCCTAACAACTCCCCGTATTGTTGGTAAAAAAAGAACATAACTCACAGCCTCTCGTGGGTTATTGTATACTTCTACAGTACTACAGTGGTCTTGCCAAGGATCCTAGAGAGTGCTATTCTATTACACGTAGCTTCCTACTGTATTTGAAATTTGTCTTGCATATCACACACTGTAGAATCTTTGTCAACAGCTGTCAAACAGGGATTAGGTACAGATGCAACAGGATCCTGGTTTCATTTGGAGTATTTCAAACTAGCATAATCAGGCTTGTCCAAATCTAGATAGGGGTCATACCCAGGGTTCTTCCAGTGAGACAATGGTGTCATGTGCAAACAACAAACTGGAATATGTAATCATAATCACAATGATTATGGGGATACTGATGTCCACGTAAAAGCAGTCAGTTTGAACCAGATTATTCTCTTGATATGTTTGGAAATATTTCCAAAATTTTTAATGGCATCCTTTATATTAAACCATACAATATGTGACCTATATTCATTACGGTACAGTAACTCAAGAAATCAAAATGGAAAATATATTTTCATATTACATACTGAAGAGTAAGTTAATTTACTATTATGTCACACAGCATGTTTAACTCAGCTTGTCTTTAAAGTTGTTTGAACATTTCAAAATCAGTCTAGTTTTTAATTATGTCGCAGTTGTTTCCCCATGACACAATAATAATATTAATAAAAACAAATATATTATGTAACGTGTTGTGTTGGGTTGTGTTGTTGTGTTGTGTTGTGTCACACAAGGAAAAAATCCACAGTATCTACTAACTTTAGGGTCAAACTTGTGTCAGGAATGTTTTGAAAATGGCTTCTGGGTGAGTTACCCCAACTTCTTCATCTTGATATAAATATTTGGACAAACACATACTCAAACACACAACACACACTTTACTCGATAAAGCCTTTGAAATGTAATACTGAGGTAAGCCTTTGATGTACCTGTTCAAATCTACAAGATTGTTTGTGAATGACTGAATTGAATATTTCCATTGCCTTAATTGAATGTAGCCGTTTTTTTTTTTTCTTTTGCATTGGAACCCTTTGTCATGCTGGTTTTGCGTCTTGCGACTCGAGTGCTTGCAGCTGTTCCCAGAGGCAGTGGGACTGTTGGCTGGAACAGCGATGGACAGCCATAAATATCTCACATACTGACCATTTTGGGAGAAACGGGATTCAGATCAGATGGCAGCTTAGGCTGCATTCCACACAAGTTTGGAGTCAAAGTATGAAGTATTCTTGCCCATTTGTCAACACATTTATCCTGTATAAAAGGACTGAAGTGAGTGGATCATGAACTGCTGAAGGAAATTTCATCATTTTTAACTAATTGAAGTCGGTCACATATCATTCGTTTCTTTTGGCCTGCTGCACTACAGGTCTTGTCAATGGGCATGGGTCATTCAAGGTACTGAAGGGGAATGTGTTGATTTTCTGTCAAACAGGCTTGGTCAGAAGCGTTGGGCAAACCTGCGCTCCTTTGACTGTGAGCAAACATTGGCAGGACAAGATAGACACGGGCCAAGCTTTTGAAGTCACCTTTATTTATGACTAGTGACCAACACTAGAGTCTGTGTCAAACTTATAATGTATGCATGTCGGTAGCACCTAACAAAACTAGCCAAGGCTTACATGTAGCAACACAAAGTACAGCCTTTCAGAGGATCAGGATGTCAAAGTCTGTTGCATGAGCCCAAAGGAAAGGGCAATACAAAGTTCATGAATGTGAAATAAAGAAAAAAAGACTGATTAGGCACATTAGAATACATTAAAGGAGAACTCTGGTGTGAACCAGTCAATAGCTCTGTTGATCAAGGTCACTGAATGCTGTCTGTAGGAAAAAGAGCAATAACTTTTAAAGCAATATAGACCCAATAACAAACCAATATCTAATGTTTACTGAATGGGGCATAGCGATATGAAACTGAAAGTAAGTGACTTACTAGTCGGATATTGTTTTTTTGTTCCCCTATTCATTCTACTGTATGTTCAAATTCTTTTCATTCTTTTTCCTACTGACAGCACTTGGTGTTCTGTTCTCATAGAACAGGGCTATGGATTGATTCACACCGGACTTCTCCTTTAACAATCAAACAGGCTGAAGATTTCACCTTACAACCATGCCCAAGTTAAACAAGCTTATCGTTTTATGTTGCCTTTGGGGGTGGGTTGAGCGGGAGGGTGGAGGAGGAGGGGGACAAAAGCCAAGAGAAACATTTCAGTGACTGTATCTCAATGTCCTCCCTTACCCTATATAAGCCCTGAACCCCAAAACCCCTAAGCTGGCATGGATCAGCCAATTATGAAGTGATGAAGTGAATTATGAAGGATGCTCATTGAGTCTTAAGGTGGGGAAATGGATTCACTCAAAATGTCTCTCTAATCACAGTGCCATTTCTTTCACTACTAAAGTGTTTCAAGTTGGGGAGGGAGGAAGTGAGAACTCCTTTGCTGATTTCACTTTCAGGATCCTGACAGCATCTCCCTCACCTCTGTTTCATTCTTCTCACTTCTCTCTAATCTGGAGTGGTAGTAGACGACCACTGTTTTACACAGGACTGAAACTGAGAACTTAGAGGACGTTTGTAGCCCTGGTTATATACGATCCATTCACTCTTGTTTGGACGGGTGTAGATTTAGTCTTAGTTTGTGGTTCATGAGAGCAAGTGGAAGTGGGTCATCATATAGAGACCTCTTTGCACGACACACTGGCAAAACACACACACACACACATGCACAGACACCACATAATTTATTTATGTATGTGTGTGTGTGTGGTTGTTGTCTGGTCCTGCGGATGCTTCCCGACATCCTCACCTCTGGTTCAGAGCAACATGCTTCCCCTTTAAGGTTTGCGGAGCGGACAGAGCGAGGCTTCTCCCTCTTGTGTCTCTCAGACGCTAAGGAGGGGGACGCTCCGTACTGTTTGTCCGTTCAAACAGAAGCTATTACTTCTTCACACAGCTGAATTCAATCAAGGAAAAAGGCAAAGAACAGCCATTACATAGGGGACCACAGAAATATCTTTTTTTTTCCTACCAAGAAGAGTGAAGACTCAGTGACTTGATGGTTGGTGGGGTCTCTCAAAGCATATGCTTCGATCCTCTCTCTTTTTTGAATGAGGTGAGTTCTTTTCCCATCCTCTAGCTTTTGTTTCTGCAGTGAGATGAATCATAGAGGGGAGAGTCTAAAGCACTCATTCGGAATTACTTTTTTGTAATTTTTTATTTTTTTTTGTAATTTTTGAACAGAGAGGCATTTCTGTTCCACAACAGCAGTTAAAAATGTTTGGGATGTTCAATATTGCTTTAACTAAAGCAAAACCATGTAAATACATGTATTATTATTATTATTATTATTATTATTATTATTATTATTATTTCAAACTTTAGATGTTTTCTGTTAGCCAGAACCTGCCAGAAGGTTCTAATGTCTTTATATAACCCCTAATGAATTCATTGCTTTGATGGGACCTGTGCCATGTCGTGGTCTCTATTCATTAAACAAACTCAGTCTTCATTGAGTGAGCTAAGCCTATCTAAGCCCTTTAATTGACACTATCTGCACTGGAAAGGTTATGCTTAAACTGTTAAATTTATGTGTGTTTGCCCTAACGGGAGGAGACGCGGTGTTCTTCAAGCAGTAAATGTACAGCCAGATGCTTATTGGAGAGAAACCTACTGTGACACCGGCCCACATAGAAGCAACATAATCATGCGTGTCCTACACAATTAGCAGTACCTTGCCAAAAAATACAATCTGTGTGTGTGTGTGTGTGTGTGTGTGTGTGTGAGAGAGAGAGAGAGAGAGAGAGAGAGAGAGAAAGAGGCATTGGAAAATAGCCACCTGAATAATGAAAAGGCTGTCAGTCTGACTCATTGTTTGCCAACCCTGTTGTTGCTCCCATGCCCCGACCAGGAAGCCTGGTGTTGGGTATCTTCTGTGGAAGAACCTATTTGTTCCACATCAGCCAGTTCACAGCAAACAGCTCCTAGCTCATTAGAGGAGCACAGACAGGGAAGTGAGAAGGACGCCTAAATTGAATGAAACGCTGTTTCTAAACTTAAGACTTCCTTTTATCCACGAAACCAAATGCTTTATGATGTGACATTTCAGGATGCATCTCTTTTATCTTATCTCTCTTATCTCTTATCTCCCTTGTCTTATCTAATCTTGTACAGTTACCATTACTGTAGTTATACCCTCTCTAACCCTAAATTGCTTTACCATGTCAGCTTTGGTTAACATTGTGTTTCTAAAGCTGGACCCTATATATTGTCTGCTTGACCCCAGACTATGGCGTCCGTCCCTCTAGTTGATGGGGTGATGCTGTGGTCCTGAGGTGGAGGACTTTCCATGGTGATGGAGCTCAACGGAACCTCCGTTGATGGCGGAGGTGGCGGAGGCAGAAGCGGAGGCGGAGGTTCGGGCAGCATGGAGGTGCAGCTCATCTACTCCATCACCACGCCCCTCTCCAGCGCCATCATCCTGGCCAACCTGCTCATCATCCTGGCCATCGGCTGCAACCGCCGGCTACACACCACGCCCAACTACTTCTTCCTGAGCCTGCTGGTGGCCGACCTGGGCACGGGCGTGGCGCTGCCCTTCATCCCCTGGATGGGCCTGAGCCGTCCGCTCAGCTTTGGCGCGTGCCTGCTGGTGCACGTGCTTCCCAACTTCCTGTTCCTGGCGTTCCTGCTCAACCTGGTGATGGTGCACTACGAACGCTACCTGAGCATCGTGAGCCCGCTACGCCACCGCTCCCTCTGGGTGCACAGGCGCTTCCCGCTGGCGTTGTTGGCGCTCTGGTTGCCCCCGCTGCTCTTCGCCCTGCTGCCGGCGTTCGGATGGAACAACCGGCGGGCCGGACGGGCTTGGACCGGATGCTGCCCTCCAGGCGGGACCCAGCTCAACATCGGTGGCGCCATGAACGCCGCCGCGAGCACCGGCGCCGAGCCCAACTGTTCGGTGATGGCTGGCGGCGGGTCGGGCGAGCGCTGCTGCACGTACCGCCACGTCTTCCCCAATGCCTTCATCTACCTAGAGGTGTACGGCATCCTGGTGCCCGCCATCTTGTCCATCGCCATGATGACCGGCCGCGTGCTGTGGATCACACACGGCCAGCTGAAGGACATTCGCCGGCTGCAGCGTTCTGTGACCAGCCGCCGGAGTCAAGGAGGGGAGCCGGGGAGCCGCGGGCGTAGGCAGCTGGGCGTGGACTTGCGTTACGCCCGCTGCGTGGCGGCCGTCTCGCTCACCTTCCTGGCCTGCTGGGTGCCTTACATCATCTACACGCACGTCGGCATGGCGTTCCTGTTGCGGCCCGGCGCCCAGGGCAACCCCACCGCGCACATCATGCTCTCCTGCGCCGGTGTCGGAGGCATGGCCGTGGTGCCGCTCGTGTTGGGCCTCGCCAACCGGGAGTACACGGATCCCATACGGAAGTTCTTACGCAAACTCCACAACCGCTGGCAGCAGAGGAGCTGGAAGGCTGAAAGCATTGCCCTGTGATGCCTTTTTTCCTGACTGTATCGTCGGAATTCCTATGCAGGATTATGAACCGAGTAGCTTATGAGGAAGTTGACTCGAGAAATTGAATTGGGAATTGAGGAAATTTTGAATAGGTAATACTGTCTATAAGTAGGACAGATTTTTACAGATTTCATTGGAAAGAAAAGACCTCCAAACAATGGTTCAAATGTCCCAGGCTACTGAGTAACAGGACCTTTTTTCTCTCTCTTTTTCCCTTCTTTTTCTTGTTTGAAGACATGTAGACCTGAAGGATGGCTAATGTGAACACTGATTGTTTCCAGAAACCTCTACTGAAACCAAAATGAAAAAAGAAAGAAAAACATAAGCCTTAACTAAAAACTTTTCTGTGCAAAAGAGCATTATCTATTGAAACAAACAAAAAAAACTGATGTCATAAACTGCTGCATGAATTCATTTCTGGAAAGTGTTGAGGATCTGTTGCTTTGCTGAGATGAGCATCACTAACCCTTAAAGTGGGACATGATTACTGTAAAGCCTGATACTACTGCTGCTGTATTTTTACAATGTTGAGAACTTTGTGGTTCAGTGTTTGACAGTAAGACAGTTCTGTTATCCCCATCTCATTGTTAATTTGTACTCATCGTAATTTACCCCCCCCCCACACACACACACACCTCTTTTTAGAGGTGTATGCTGTATGCTGTCTGTGTTGCTGTGTTTCATGTTTCATATGGTCTCTCACTGGATGAGAATCCTAAGGCAGGCAGAAGGACGCGGATGGGAACAGTCTGCATGTTAGCATATAAGCCATTAATAACACTTGTGTTAGCTGAACAGAAAAACACAATAACTTAACATGTTTGGAGCAGCCAGACAGACTCAGAATAAACACCTCCAGTTCTCTCTCTCTGTGTATGTGTGTGTGTGTGTGTGTGCGTGTGCGTGTGCGTTGGCGTATATGTGTGTCTGTGTGTGTGTGTGTGTATGAAGAGATATTCCTCCACTGTTTTTCATTCAATCAAATGACAATGCAAATGATTCCTCATTTTGTTGGAGATTTGAATGGCAGACATTAAAATAGATTTCAGTAGGCCTTGGTTTCAACAAGGTATTTTCTTGTTTACAATGACATGAAAACGAATACTTCATTGTAAGCCAACAGACATGATCAAGTTCATTAAAAAAAAAAACACTGACTAATCATGCCGTTGTATTTTGACAGGTATCTCAAAGAGGAGGATTGGTTGTGTAGAGACATGCGCTATGTTGAGATATGACTGTTTACCTTACACGCGGGGAGAGAATGTGTGTATGGCGTGTGTATCAGGCTATTATAGGTCTATTACGCGCAAGAATGCTGTAATTCTTGGAAAGCGTTTCTCTGGAGACAAGAGAGGAGGACAAGTGTGACACAGGAAGAGTGTGATCAAGAAGAAGAGGGCAAAGAAAGAGAGGAAAAAAATGCAAAATCTAAGGAGAAGAGGAAAAGAAATTAAAAAAAAAAAAAAAAAACAAGAGACAGTTGGAGGAGCAGTCACACTGGACACCGTCCCAGATTTTCTGTGGAGCATCATCCACAGACTTATCATCCTCATCACTTGGAGTCTAACCAGAAGCCTACTTTGTGTTTGCGGAAAAAAATAATAACTGCGCACAGCACATGGTTGATTCCTTGCTTGACTGAGCTCACTATAAACTTCAGAATCGTCCCACATACACACAGAGATTTCCATGAGCTGGTCTATCAGGTCTCTCTGTGAAAAATATGAGTGGCTTTGATAAACACCATCAAACCAGAATACTATGCCTCTTAAATATGCAGAGTCCTATGGGTTACCTTCTGTGATGGTGGTCTTAGGATTCAAAGAAAAATTAAGGGGGTATTGTACATGGGTTGTATCTCCCTATAAGGAAAAGACTTACTGAAAAGATATAGGATACTTGTATGCCCAAATAGAAAAAACAAACAAACATAAGAATCATACTGTATAATGTTTGTCATGCCAGCTGAATTTTCTGTGAGGGTCATTGGTTTATATTGTTTTTATTGATGAAACACACAAAAAATATTAGACTTTGGAGTTTGAATTCATTGATATTTATTGGTTCAGACTGTAAAAAGACCTTTACAATAAGCAGTAATAAGCAGTCAGCAGAAACAGGTGATCATGAAAGAAAACTTACACAACAGCATCAGGTATGGGGAAGAGAGGCAGACGATCAGTGCTCACATTTTTAGGGGTATACATATACACACGCTGGCAACAACTCAGTCACAGATTTTATTTTGTTTTTTTTTTCCCATAACTGGGAAAAAAGGGGGACGAGGTGCTCGTCATGAGTCTGTGAAGCTTTCGGAGATCACCTGGCCATCTTTCACATCGATCCTGATAAGCAGGCATTTCTTGGGCTTTGGTGCGTCAGTGAACAGGAAACCGTTTTCCAGCGGAGCACTTTCAATAGTCTGGGCGTCTGCGTGAGCAAGGACGGGTGGGAATGTTTGGGTTTGTTTTTTTAGAAATCTGAGCAAGAGACGAGATGAGATTTAGGGAAACGCTGTGATTACATGCTACTTGTCATGCAGTTTTTGTTAGTAGCATGACATAGGCCTAGCCTAGATCACATCACAGGATATGTTAGTAATTTTTTACTAAACACGTAGTTTTTTATTTTGATCATACATGGGTTTACATTGGCATTTTACATACATGTAGGCCTACTAAAAGTTTAAGTGCATAGCTTACCCCGCTGGTCACGCCCAAATCCATTCATCCCATTCATCCTATGAGAAGAAAGCAGATGACAAACACTGTATAAGCCCAGGTTTACCACACAGTATAGACCATTTCAGGTTCTAGTTCTAGAACGGCTCCCCCAGCACTTCCTGTTTAACATTCCATATGTTATGT
>JASCQY010000078.1:2781044-2783544 GCA_030264315.1 Sardinella tawilis | reverse complement strand
CAGGCTCTGATGCAATTTGTCCACCAGGGTTAATCTGGAGTGCTAACGACTCTGCAGCCTTCGAGAGAGTGTGTATGCCTGTGCGTGTTTGTGTGTGTGTGTATGTGTGTGTGTGTGTGTGTGTGTGTGTGTGTATGCATGCATGTGTGAGTGCGTGACAGTTCCCTGCGGGAGGCCATGGCTCGTCATATGAGTCAGCAACCTGGACTTACCTCATCAAAGCGTGCCACGGCGAAGCCTCCGAAGTCGGCCACCATTGATCAGGGCTCTGGGCCCACGGGTGGGGCACCGCGCAGACTGACTGATTGACTGACACCTAATGAAGAGAAGGATGGCATAGTTTCAGGCTAATGTTTGGCAAGAGCTTCATTAGGGTCCCATTGTTTTGTTTTTCATTTCCCAACTTTGATTAAATATTCCATTCTATAATACAGAGAACAGTGTGAGTGAGTGAACATTTGCTTGGTGTTTAGTAATAGTATTGATTTCTGTGGAATATGGCTTTGTCCAAGTGTGCCCATTTGACCGGTTTGGTGCAGGTTTTAAATGTTCCAATCATCACTATGTTCATTGATTACTGTGTAAATAGCAGATTATGGCAGGGTCATGGGGTCAGTAGTCATAGGAATGTGTATGCATAAATGCAATATCTTTTTGCGATTTCTACATTTTTTTTTGTTTTCTAAAGAACATGTTGCATCATCTTTGGGTATTGTGATTTCTTTGAACACTCCATCCAATCTGAATATCACAGGCACTGTGTAAATAAGGCCCTGGGTCATTACTGTACAGTAAGTCTTCAATCCCAGTAAACACACACGCCATCAGAAAGCCTAATTCAATGAGTCAATCTGGAATAACACTAGAATAAATGATAAATAATAGAATAAAAGCATAATTCTGTACCATGAGCAAGATCCCAGGCTAAAAAAATATGCGTCTTCTGGTCCCATACTCCCACATGTCACATCATAGTAAGTTTAAACGAAGATGGACTTTGTTCATTGCTCCTCGCACACTGCAAAGAAATTATGAAAGGCCCTTAGTTTGTCCTAGTTCTCGCTCACTGACTTGTTCGCTGTTCTACAGAACCAGTTGCATGCTGGGAAATCCCTGTCTCTCTCCTTTCTCTGGTCACCTGTTTCCCATCAGCACCTGTCTGAATCTGCCAAAGCCTTGAGTTTCTCTCGTCTGTAACCTTCCCTTCTCTGTGCACTGGCTGCTCGGCTCTGAACTGTCAATCATGACAGCGGGAGCTGCAGCAACGGCGTCTCAAAAGCAGACTCAACCAAGACCAAATCCGCTATTATGTCACAACATCAATGCATTTCTTGCAACATTAGGCTAGGAGGCTAGCGTAGACCTCAACTGTGTGTGTGTGTGTGTGTGTGTGTGTGTGTTTGTGTGTGGTTGGGATTGGAGGAAATTAAGATTGAATAAGCAGTCTGCATTGTATTATTTTGTGTATTAGTGTGTATGCGGGCATCTGTGTGTATTTTGTGTGTGTGTGTGTGTGTATGTGCGTGCATGTTTGTATGCATGTGCGTGCATGCATGTGTGTGTGTATGTTTATGCATGTATGCCATATTGCCGTAGTGAGCCTTGTTAAGGATGGCAGTGAAGGTTCCAGAGAGTTCTTTCCTGTGAGCTGCCAAGTGCATGTTAATGTCTCCCTCCCCAGAGGAATCCACCGCTGCACTGCAGGGATCTGGCAACCCTGCTGGTGCCTTCACTGCCACAGCCCATCAGTGGTTGTCAGGCTTGTCAATCAATCACTGCAGCCTATCCGCTTCCCCCGGGGGAGGTGGCAGTGGGTAAATCGTCAGTTCTGTAACCTGCAGTTTTTGTCCATTTGGTTGCCATAGACAACCACACTGCATGCAAGTCTCTGGAGTTTAACAATGGCTGCTAGCAGGTGCAATGAAATCTCAGATGGAAGATGACATAATTTATGTCTTGCGATCCGATCTTTCTGGTCAGAGTGTTACCAATGTGTGTTTTATCTGAAGCCAGAACACACATATTGCATTTTTAGACCATGATGTAGGCCGATTTATTTAAATTATGTTTTTAATGGCTATGTCATTCTTAGTGAGAACGGACCTCATGAAGCCATGCAAATCATCTGATTTGTGACAGCATTCTTTTATTTATTATCTCCTCTATAAAATGAAGCAGTACTTGTATGGCTTGAACTTAATTGCATTGTATGTGGATTAGTAATTGACTATTTCTTTGTGCTAATAGAAGCGTGTAAGTAGTCGATGGGTCACTAGGACCATCCTCAGCCTATCAGGACATCAGAGCTGAGCCCCAGCCAGTGAAAGGAACTAGTGAGAGATGGACTTACTTATCTGTCCTTTTGAAAATCCATAACACACCAAGGGCCTATCAGCAAATCACCAGCATGCTGATGGTACAACAATGTGTATTTGTGTGTGTGTGTGTGTGTGTGTGTGTGTGTGTGTGTGTGTGTGTGTGTGTGTGTGTGTGTGTGTGT
>JASCQY010000078.1:2745224-2752750 GCA_030264315.1 Sardinella tawilis | reverse complement strand
ACACACACACACACACACACACACACACACACACACACACACACACACACACACACACACACACACACTCATTCATAGGACTACACCCAGGAGATGCCCAGCCACTGAACACACACTTCTATTTCCGTGGGGGGCACCTCACCACTGTTTACGATACAGGGCTTGATTTCAGCCCTTAATTGAAAACGCTAGTGAGGAAAGGACTAAACCACTTGCTTCATAGACAGCACAAAGCCTAGAAAGAGGAGCAGAACACAGACACTATGATAGACCCTTTCAACAGGAAAAACAAAAACAATTCCTGACCGTTCTGTTTCATGCCCAAACTACTTCCTCTATGTGTCACATTGTTGGGAATGTTAAAGTGGAATCCCTGAGGGACCTGCTACTGTACAGTATGACACTGAAGAACAGACTCTCTTGAAACAGCCTATAAGATCTTCATTTTCTGTGTGGTTTAGAAATATTGAAATGGAACTACTATAAGGAGTAAAGTTCCCTGCTATAATTACTCGAGTTGAGTTGAATAGACTTTTGCCTAATCTAAGTATGTTTGACCTTTGGTTCAGAACCAGAAACTAACCTTTTCAAAAATTAAATGGCAGCTATTGATGTTTATATGACTGGTGTAATCTTTCCTTAGTATGACATTTGGCTTTAGCCATTGAGTGCAGTTGATAAATACTTGCTAAAAAATCACTGCAATTTGCTGATTGTTAGCCAAGGTTAATACATTAATTTTGCAAGATTTCTTCATCTATGAGGTTAATGCATAAGAGATTTATTCTTTTATTTTACTTTATTTTATTTTATTTATTTATTTTGTTTATACCAGGCGGCTTACAGTATATTACATGGGAATGCATTTTGTTTCTTCATTATATACATGAAATCATGGTCTGATGATTACTGTAAGTAATAGCGTAAATAAACCAGGGTTGATATAGCAAATGAGTGCTGTCAATTTGTAAAACACTGACCTGAAGTTTATACACAACGGCGCACATCCTGTTAGGGAAATAACTGTACGTTCACAACAGTCTAAAGAGACAGAGGTCAGGGCTGTGCTTAAGGAGGCAATGACGGCGTTGTTGTGAGTGGGCAAGGTTTTTAATAAGGCTTAACCTCAGGTGAGGAGACACAATTCCTTGTCCTGGCCACCTTTCTCTGTGTGTGTGTGTGTGTGTGTGTGTCCCTTACACAAAGCATGATGTGAGAGGAGAATATTGCATGTTACACACCAATTCAGGGTAAGGTATGTGGAGGCTTTATTCTGGATTACAAAGCTAAGCTTACACACACACACACACACACACACACACACACTCACACACATACACACACACACACACACACTCACGCACGAGAACACACACAAGGTCCACTCTAAAAATACCACGTCCTGCTGCCATCACCTTAGCGGAGGGTCAACCTAAAAAAGAAGCCCTTCAGGCACACTAATGGCACACTAAATACCCTGAACATCAGAAGCTGTGTGTGCGTGTGTCTGTGTGTGTGTGTGTGTGTGTGTGTGTGTGGTTTGTGTGCATGTGTATGTGTTTGTGTGTGTGTGTGTGTGTATATATGTGTGTGGGCAAACACTCGTGCATGTGTGTGTGTGTGTGTGTGTGTGTGTATTGTAAGCGTGTGTGAGTATTTGTGCATGCATGTACTCTTGTGAATGCATTGCCGGGGTCCTAGAGCACATAAATAGCTTCCGTTTGAAGACACACACACAAGCATAAATGCCAGCACATTGTTTGTGTCAGAGGTCAACTTCCTGTCCCAGGAGAGGCAGTGGAGTTAAAGGCAAGGGGGCCGACAAGGGCAAGAGAAGCCCGGATACGGCACCAGCTCACGGACTCAATCTCAATGAGATGAGCAGCTAAAGCCCACATGCTGTTGTGTTCAATTGTGTATAATTTATAGCCACTGGATGGGTAATGCATACGGTGATGGGCATGAGATATCTGTTATTGCAGCTTTAATATGCCGCACAGGAGACATGAGCCAACTGCAGACTTAGAGACGACTACAGTACTTCGTACTTCACCTACTGTAATCTTACCGTCTCAACTCAAGGTCTCCCACACTTGGAGTTACTATTTGAGTGTATAAAGTGTGTTCTCCCGTCGCGTCAGACATGGCGATATGCACAGTGATATCCACTGCTGTGAGCGACCCTGTAACTGCTCCACTTATCAGTTGGAAAGGTTGGATGTGGCGTGCTGGACTTTGCACTCTTAATGGTCTGGTCACTAAATTGGTGGTGGCTAAATATGGATGATGTTGTGTCAACATTGTACTGTCATTGATATTTCTTATAAGTGCATAATGCTACCTTCTATACTGTAGGCTAAGCGTATGATCTTTGCATGGTCTGGTGGTCTGAGACAACACTATCCTATGGTAGCAACATGGGCTGCAAAGTACCCAGAACGACATGCATTGTTACTTTAATTACTGCCCTTAATTGGCATATACAGTATGTGCGAAACTGTGTTCATCTCTATCACTCTCACTATTCAAGTGCGTCTAGTGTCTTAGCTCTTGGGAGAACGTGACCCTGACTTCCCCAAGGTCAGGGTTTTTGGGAGCCGACGTCACGGCAGGGCAGGTTGCGTCATTCCTGTCCGTGTCTTCCCCACATGCGGTGCCAGTGACCTTACCTCCCATCTTTGAAGCGTACTGTAAGGGAGAAAATAGCTCCACTGGGAATGCATCCGCATGCACAGACCAGGGTGCCGCCCATTACATTTACAGTACATTTATGCATTTAACAGACATTTTATCCAAAGCAACTTACCAAAAGAGGACTTGCATTCAAGCTACAAAACAATTAATACCGTACCTTACGACATTCCAACAGGAAATTTGCAGAAGGTGCAGGAGTATGTTGTTGCTGCTGACCCTGAAATCCATAGAAGCCATTCAGTGGCTTTAGAAGAGTGATTTTTAAAAAAATATATATATATAGCTCTGCTCTTGTCAAATTGGTCACTGGCAGCCAGAGACAGCCAGAGCAAGACTTTTGCTGAAGTTTCTGAGTGCTCTTCAAGAGGTCAGCATTGCAACTTCCAAAAGGAGGCAATAACTTATTTGTCAGTTTGCATCTCAACAACTTACATGAAGAATATCCAGACTCACACATTGCTGCAACTGTAACTGTTGACAGTCTCCTTTCGGTGTTTGGCAAAGGCTGAAAATAAATGCTGTTTAAAGTTTAAATTGTCAAGACTTGTTTAAGTTACCATTGAAAGTAAAAACACTGTTCAAATTCATTTTTTGGACATAAAAGAATGTGAATGCGCTCTGTGAACTATGTGGATTATTACACCTATGAATATGTCGTAGAGCCACAGGGATTACATCATGCACCAGTCCAGTTGCCAGGCCCTTAAGTGTAAAAATGCCCCAGCCCCAACAGCTGCCCTTTCATCACAGTTTCAAAATGGCCGAGCAGTAGCTTGCATTAACGTCAACATCAACACATAGAGGGGCGAGCTGCAGACAGCGTCATCATTATCACCCTCGGCTCAAAGTGAACTGAAGAGGGACAAGGGGCCAAAAGCTAAAATAGCTCTTTAGCTGAAGTGCTTTACCATGTGTGTCCGGGGTCTGGCTCCCTCAGACTCAGTCTCTGGCACATGTGCTGCTAAGATGAAGTTTTCAGATTTATAATCTGTTGCTGATCGTATATCCTCACAGGCAGATGTCCAGTGTAGGGGGCTCGGTGTGGCGTGTGTGTGTGTGTGTGTGTGTGTGTGTGTGTGGCTGGGGGGTGGGGAGGTGGCAGGTTCTCAGGGGAAACCACAGATGATGCAAGACCAAAGGTCCTAGGTTCCAGTGGATGCAGGACCACACAAGCAATTAGCACACTCCATTTATCTGCCCATATTCCTTAGTGTCGGGGAATAAAAGTTTTTTTTTTTTTTTTTTTTACACTGCTGGATTAACCTGAGTCATCCACTGGGTGGTTTGAATCATCTTATGAAATAAGGTGATGGCATGGAAGCCTTCTGGTTGCTAGGGACAGCAGCCTCCAAAATAAACCACCCTTACCATTACTTTGAGGTGAACCGCAGCATTGCTGGCATGGCAAAGAAGGAGTCTGTGGACGCTCCTCGTCGAGGCTGTATCAGCAGCTCGACGTCCTCAAAATCTCTCACTGACTAACAGACTACCCAATAGCATAGAGCACATGTCATGTTCTCATTCAAGAAGGGTTTCTCTTATTTAGGGTGTAACTTTGGCCTAAATTCACCTACAGAACAGTAAGTGCCTTTTAAATCATATAGTTTAGAAAAGCACTTGATGAGGAAATGTGATTTAATGTACGTAAGCCCTATTCCACTTTGTCTGTATTTAATATACAGTATGTCGTGACACCTTTAAGTAAATAAGTGAATGATCTCTACTCGCAGAATGATATGCAGATGTGAATCTGAAGCAAAAACCCTGTTGCCATTGACGGCAGTCATTATACTTTCCCAGTGGTGATTATACATTAATAACTGACCTCCGAACGTTAGGAAGGTTCCGTTCAAAATTGATGGAACCTCCCGGAGCATTCCGGAGAGCCGTATAATTGGCTCCTTTAAAATGTGTTCTGGTCCATTGCAGTGGATACTGTGTGTCAGTTTGACCTTATGATGTTTGATGATGTTGGATGATGTTGGGGACTCAGTATTCACTGATGTGAAGAGTCACTAGCGATAGCATCAAGCATGCTTGACTCCTTACCAAACATTAGGCTACCAGACATCCCTACTGCTCATAAGAGTGTCAATCCATCAGATTGCTGTTAGTTCACCCTGTTCACAATGCTTGTCAGTCGATTGCCTTTTATAGATGAAGAACTTGAACGGGGCTTTAAAGGAGACACAGAATGGAAAAATATTTTTTGCCTTTGTTGTGTCAAGAGGTTGTAGGCCTACTGTGCATGGCCACAGAGGTGTCATGAACTTGAAACATAGTTCATGACTTTGCATGTGGAAGTGGAACTTAGCAGCTGAAAATGAGCACATTGAACAGAGGGTGCTTGTGATGTCACATCTCACAAATCAACTGCAGTTCAATTGTGGCTTCCACAGAGGGTGTCATTTTGCCAAATTTGACCATTTCAATTCCCAGCCTATACATAAGGTGTGGTTGTGGTTGTAAATTTGCATTTTTTGATAAACGATCAAAATGTATCAAAATGAATGAAAAAAGGTACAATACTTGTGTTCAATACGTGTTCTCTTTAAACCAGTTTGGAGGTGAGTCCCTGCACACTAGTTACTAGTAGTAACTTACTACCACCATCGTGCCAGCAAGGACGAGGGAAAAATTTTCCATTCCTCCTGACCTGCTGCTCGCAAAACTCAGAAAAAGAAACAGGTCACTGTCACTGATTCATGGGCACGCACAGTCACTACTGTTTGCACGCATGCAAAGCCACACATGCACACACACACACACACACACACACACACACACACACACACACACGTAAACCCACCGCTAGGCCCCTTGTGCTCTGCCAATGCAGTCCTGCTTGTAAAGCAGTTACTAGGCCTGTAGGCCTGTGTCTGTTACCCTCCTTACCCACCAACCAACAAGCCACTCTTATCCCCCCCCCCCGAATCCCCCCCCCCCAAGAGGCCAATCTCAAGTGACACATCCCAGCTGGCTGTCAGTCAAGGCAGGAAGGGGCAGCCCACTGCTGCGTCATCAGCCCAGTACAGTGACGCATGGGGGGGCCCAGCGTCTGAGATTGAGACGGTCAGGACAGCGCTTTTAATAGACCAGAACTCCCCTGCAATGGCCGAGCACTGACGACTGACTGACTGACTTACTGGTGACAGTGAGAGACCAGAGCTAACTAGCGAGAGGCTAGTTGTGATTGAGCACACTGAGAATTGGGAGCCGTTTAGTGCTGGGTTGTGAGTATCCAAAGTCAGGCTGTATGATAGAGAGCTTTGTTGAAGGTATACTTGAGAAACAAACAAACAAACAACAAAAATATGCTTCAGAGCTAGCATATCTTCCAGTTTGTTTCTGTTTGTGTGTACATCAGTGTGTGTGTGTGTGTGTGTGTGTGTGTGTGTGTGCGTGTCACCCCTCATTAGGAATACTAATACACTTTGCCAGTGGTTCAAAATGCAACTTTAAACTGAATACATAAGTGTATTGCCTCACATATCTACATGTAAATATACTCAAGTTTGTTTTTACAGTTTAGTTTTGATGCAAAAGATTAATAAAATATAATAACCTTGGGTGGTATTTGAATATTGTCGTTTGAAAATGCTGTTCTTATAACATTTTTCTGTTTGTCTCTTTGTTGCTGTTTTGCAGATGTAGTACACACACAGGGTCCAGTCGACGGCAGCCTCTACGCAAAGATCCGAAAGAAAGACTCCACCGAGGGCATCGTCTCAGCCAACGGCCTCCCGGCCGCCGAACGCACTCACGCTCCTCTCCAGCAGGCGGTCGCCGTAGCCAATCACGCGCTTCCCCTGCCTGTGGCCAACCACGCCCTGCCGGTCGCTGACCACGCCCTCTCGGTGAGCAGCGATTCGGGCAACTCCACCGCCTCCGTCAAGACCGACCGCACCGATGACCCGCAGTCTCAGCAGGGTGGCGCCGCCGGCGGAGGAAGTGGCAGCGGGGGCGCCTGCGTGAGTCAGACGCAGGGCGCGGAGCCGTCGCTAAGCCCACGGGAGAAGCGTGAGCTCGAGCAGCTGTTGAGCGGCCTCGAGGGAAGCGGAGGCCAACAGCAGCAGCAGCAGCAGCAGCAGGCAGCCCGACAGGGAAGCCCCGCGGCAGGGGGCATCCTCCACCTGGTGCCCGCGCAGGTCCACGTGAACGGTCGCGGCGTCATCCGCGCCATCACAGCGCCCGCGGTCGCATCGGCGGTGTCAGCCACCAGCGGCGGCGGCGGCAACCAAAGCGAAACCGAACGAGAGACCGATATTCTTGACGACGAGCTCCCAGAGGCCGACAACAGCGCAGACAGCCTCGGGACGATCTCTTCTCTGGACGGACAAGAGACGCCTGCGGCCGACAGCCAAGCACACGGCGACTACCAGACGCCGCCGCAGCAGCAGTCGCAGCAACCGTCCGACTCGACCACCGTGGACATCGAGGGACCGTCGGCTCTCCCTGATCTCAGGTCCGGCAGGAGAGACATGCCGGTGCACCAGGTGCACGGCTCGGCCTCCGCACAGGAGCGTCTGATCGACTACAGCGACCAGAACGGGGCCATGTACCGCTCACAGTCCTACGGGGCCGCCCCGACCATGGACCCAGGGGCCGCCGCCGCCGGCGGCAGGCTCCTCCCCCAGGCTCCCGAGCGGAGCACCAGCAGCCGCGACGCGGTCCAGCGCGGCCTCAACGCCTGGCACCAGTACGGCCTGGTGGACGATCCGTTCTTCGGACCCATATCCGGCCTGTCGCGCTTCCCCACGTCACCGAGCGGCGCCTCGCAGAACGACGTGGAGCAGTCCATCGAGGCCCTCAACATGCTCATGATGGATCTG
>JASCQY010000078.1:2737724-2740224 GCA_030264315.1 Sardinella tawilis | reverse complement strand
GAGGAGGGGTGGGCGCCCTCTTTGTTTACTTCTAAACAAACAAACAACCAAACAAACAAACACGCTCTGGATCACACAGCACAGGAAGTGACATCACTGCCTCAGATTCTTCTTCCTCCTCTGGCTAAACAAATATTGACAATCTTTGCTATTAATATGCTGAAGGAAAAGAAAGAAGCATCCATTTTAATGTAATATTTTTTCCCTTCCGGGAAACCTGATTAGCCTTTGAGGTGATAAGGATTCTGACGAGAGTTTGACGAGAGTTTGATCTTGTGTTGAATTCCGTCCCATGTTTCTCATCATTTGCAACTGAGTATCTTTTCACAGTCCAGAGGTCTGGTGGATTGGCCTCCGTTCTTCATGGTGAAATGGTTTGAGAGAGATTGGAGTCTTTTTTGTGAGGAGATCCCTAATTGCAATCCAAACATGACATCCCTCATCAAAGTCATCTCTCTTAGTCACAGTCACTGAGATTTGTTGCTCGTGCGAACCCTCGTGCTTATTCATTGCAGGGTACATCTGCATAACGGAAAAAAAATTGCTGCATCATCGCTATTTTACTCTTCAAAGCTATTATTCCTTTTGACTCATAAAGCAAGATATGCTCACACACACACACACACACACAGACACACACACACACCCACACACACGTACAGGCACACACACACACACACAGATACAAAGACAAACACACACTTTAACACAGGCAGATGCACACACACACACACAGACACACACTCACAGACACATACACACACACACACACACATACACACACACACACACACATACACACAGATGCTGATACAAGGACAAACACACACTTTAACACAGGCAGATGCACACACAGACACACACACACACAAACACAGAAAGACAGAGAAATGCACCCACACAGTCACACTGCAGGGATGTCGTGACAGAGCGTTGTCATTTCTATTCATCATCATAGCAATACCTTCATGGCTCCCTCCTCCTGCAGTGAAGTCATGCTGCAGGTGTAGAAATGAACCAATGAGAGGCCAGATAAGCCCCAATTGCCCCTCCTCTCCCCTTTTTCTCTTGCCTCTTATTGGTCATTTGGGCTGCCGACACAAAGAATTGATTGGGATTCTTTGGTAAGTGCAGGATGCATGCTCACGAAGCACAGGTGTTTCACCATGCTTGGTCTTCATCTATCAGCATGATGGCAGACAGCATATGCTTTTCACTATGCTGCACACATCCCATTGCATCCCATAATGTAGGCATTTTACAGTTCCCACAACAAAATTTCCCTTTGATTAGAAAGTGTGAAAGTTGAGACAAGATGCTAGGGCCTCATTTCCTGAGGTACTGTAAATGTGAAATACTGTATGTGCTGTGTAGGTTTTCTCTATGTGTTCCTCAGTATAGAATTCAACGGTAATGAAAAATCGAATATTCCGTCAAAGAGATCTTTTAGGGGAGCTTTATAGTATGGGCTTCTTATTTTCACTGTAAATGTATACAGTATACTGTTATTGTTCTCATAAATGCATACAAGCTACATTTTTATGTTTGTATTCAGTCAAAAATAACTGCAGTAACTGGCAGCTACCATTTGCATTCCACATGCTTGATATTACTGTATATTTTATTTGTATTTATAGCATATGAGCACATAGACTATTCGGAAGGTAGGTTATTTATTATTGGTAGTGGTAGTTCTAATACTGCACAGTAAGTAGTGCTAGTATAGTGGTAGTACAGTGAGTAATAGTTGGAAATGTTTCGCTCACGCAATAGGCTACGTTATTCTCACAGTGGTAGTAGAATTGATAACATGGGAGCATAAAAAACATATACAGTATAAATGACAAGAATTTCAAAACAACACCAGGCTTAAATGCCTTTTTTTCCACAAGTTCACCTCCAGTCTCTGTGTTTTTGCATTGTGTCTGTCACAAGTGGCTGTCCGGTGTCGTCATTGTCCTCGCCCATCACAGCCGCTGAAGCGCATTTGTTGCGTTGTTTTTGTCATTTGCATGACATTCCCGATGTCCCATGTTCGCTGTCGTCCTGTTACCACTGTTGAAGTGTATCTGCCACCTGGATGTGTTGTGATTTGTGTGTGTGACCTTCCCCCCAATGTTGACAAAGTGTTTTGTGACAACATTTCAATGTAATGTCATGTGGAAAACCTTAGACTTATAATGAGCTACATTGAAAACATTTAACTGTTTTCTTTTCTCCCTCTTTTCTCTTTCATTCTCACTCATTCACTCTCTTGCCTTCCTGCATTCCTTCTGTTCCTCTGTCCTTTTTTCCTCTCTTTTTTTTTTGTCTTGTCTGCAGGTCGCTCCCCACCTGGCCTGGCCAAGACGCCTCTGTCAGCCCTGGGGCTCAAGGCCCAGAGCCCCAACGAGGCCCTCATGCATCAGAGCAGCTCAGGTGAGAGACACACACACACACACACACACACACACACACACACACACACACACACACACACACACGCACACACACACACACA
>JASCQY010000078.1:2725912-2737624 GCA_030264315.1 Sardinella tawilis | reverse complement strand
CACACACACACACACACACACACACACACACACACACACACACACACTCACACTCACACTCACACTCACACACACACTCACACACACTCACACTCTCACACACACACACACACACACACACGGTACACATACACACACACACAAACACACACACACCTACACACACACACACACACACACACTCACAGTCACAAACACTCACACACACACTCACACACACACACAGACTCACATCTTCATCATCACACTAAGCTACACATGATTTGCACCAAGCTAAACACACCAAGCATATCATGCACCATGTGTAGAGGGACAGCTTCCCTCCCATTATGCTTCCCTGCTGCTTTGGTTCCTTCTTCAGACTTCAGATCTTTGATCCTGTGCAACATTGAGTCTTTCACAGGCTTCACACTCAACTTCTCTCTCTGCTTTTGTCTTTTTCTTCTCTCCTCTTCCCTTTCTCACCAACAATCCTCCATCCCATTCTTTCTCTTCTCTCTCTCTGTTTTGCTTTCTTTCCCTGCGGTCAGATTCTGACTCTAGCGATGAGATGGAAGGTAAGGGTGTGTGGTCTGTCGGGGGTGACCTCTGGCACTCTAAACTTCTCTCTCTTCCCTGCCACCCAACTCACCCGTGTCTGTCCCGTTCCCCTCCTGCTGACCCTGTGCTGTGCTGTGCTGTGCTCATCACTCTCTTGTTTACTATCCCACCCTGTTTTACCCCTCTTCAAATCTCTACCATGTTTTGGTCCACGTTTCATACATAGTATACTGTAGTATATGTTTTCGAATGCAAAGCAAAAGAAATGATGTTGTACAGTGTTGCAGTATTGATTTCATATTACGGTATGTACAGTAGTATTACTATTATTATTTACTAAACACCTGGACATAAAGCGTAGAGCAAGTAGCCTATCAATTCCCTGTGCCATGTACTGTAATTGACATTTCGTAGACGAAAGGAAATGAATGGTGCCTGTGTGCTGTGGGTAGGAAAAAGAGTTCAATGCAACAGAAACTGAATTGCAAACCAGCAGCAAGTAACACTGACTGATAGGGGCACTGCAACTGAAGCTGAGTTTCTTTGCTCTCATGACAGTTATTACAGTTAGCTGCCATTTGGTTCTTATTGTTCCTCTTCCTAATGACTGTAATGGGTGTGGTATGGGTTAATTTATGCCAAATTTTTCAATATTTTGTCAGGTTACCTATCACTGATTCTATCCATGTTTCATAATAGTAATGATTAATAGTAATAGCTAAGCCATAAGTACTAGCTAAAGCCTATCAGTCTTATGCTGTTACAGTGTACTCAGGCGTATACTAGAAAAATCACTAAAAATGTAATTAATTGCTGTAATGTGTAAATAGTGCATGCTGTACTCAATTCGATTCTATCTTACTTTTTAAGTGTGGTAGTCTGTGTCACTAATATCTTCACTCAAATAAGTGACTTTGTTTGCACACCTTTCAGTTTCAGAAAGTAAAGTAGCAAACTTTTCCACATTTTATTTTATCCCATGTCACTTTCAGGTTCTGAAGAATATAATTTTTCCCATTAATTATGTATTTATTTTTACTTTTCAGATATTTACTCTCTTCTTTGTGCTCCATCTTGATCCCATGGTCCCCATGTTGTTGCTGTTGTTTTTTCTTGTTCGTTTATTTATTTATTTGTGCCTGGACTGGAACATTTGTTTGTTTGTTTTTCTGCAGAGCCTCGAGGCTACATTGGACCCGTGGCCCATGTTGGAGGCAGGGGTCCCCCCATGTCCCCAATCCACCACCAACACCCCCCATACCCAGCCGAGGCTATGGAGAGGGGGGGGCCTCCTTCCCATGGCATCAACCCCCCACTGTCACCCCTTGGCACCGGACACAATCCTGAGGGGTGAGTGCTTGAGAGAGTGTTTCTGCATTAGTGTGTGTGGATGTGGAGTGTCTATGGGTGCGCATAGTGTATGCTTGGTATGAATACCAGATTTATTTTCCACGTTGTTCAAAGCTAACATATAATACTGAACATCATCTTCATGATAGTTCATACAAATATGGGTTGGCCATTTTTAACGTCATCCTTTACTTGGTGACTGAAGTGTTTTATTAAGAATTGAAAAAGACCTAATGGATTTTAAGAATTAAATTTAGAAGAAGAGAAGAGAAGTTTGGTGTGAATCAATCCATAGCTAAGGTCACTGAATGCTGTTTATAGAAAAAAGAACGAAAACATTTGATACAACATAGGCTGAACCGGGCAAATAGCACTAAGTAAATGGGGCATAGTGTCTTACTTTCAGTTTAATTTAGCTATGCCCCATTCAGTTAACAATAGTTATTGGTTTAGAACTCGGCCTATGTTGCATACATTTTTTTCGTTCTTTTTGCCACAGACAGCATTCAGTGACCACTAACAACAGGGCTATGGATTGATTCACACCAAACTTGTCCTTTAAATCGACATTCCCTATTTGTTCTCCCTCCTCCGCAGGCACTTCTCAACTCCTGACGGCACCATGCGGGTGGCCAGTCCCCCTGTGCCAGCGTCCAACGTGGGCTACCTGCCCAACACCACCGAGCTCACCCACCCGCACCTCTATCCCGACCCGCTGGGCTACCTGGACCCCGAAGAGGCCACGGTCAACATCATGGGCGTCCACCGCGTCCCCGGGAGCCCCAACACTCTCCACCGCACCGTGGCCACCAACACTGCCCCCAGCCCCGTCCTCCAGCGCCGGCTGGCCAATCAGAGCCCGGCCACCGGGCGGCGGATTCCAGCCAACGGCAGCGACCCCATGTCCCCCAACAGTCCCGTGCTCGGGCGCCACGTGGCCACCGCGGCTGGAGGCACCAAAGCGGTTCCACCGAGCCCCACGATGGGCCGCCACGCCCAGAGCCCGGGGAGCACCGGCAGCCTGAGCCCAGACAGGAGGCCCAGCCGGCAGGCCAGCCCCGACGAGAGGCTCGGCGGGCACCAGTCGCGGCAGTCCAGCGCCTCCGGAAGCCACCCGCACAGCGCCGAGCCAGGCTCCCTACCCGTGCTGCCCGATAAGAGGAACACGCCCAGCGCCACCCCCACAGAGGGCTCCATGAACAGGAAGATGTCCTCGCCGGGGCCCAGCGGTGCCAGCACGCCCGTCATGCCCCCGCACGCCACGTCCGAACCTGCCATCGTCTCTATCTATGGTGAGCTATATAAGCTTGGGATTGGGATATCGGAGGATGAAAATGATGGAAATGTGAAATGTAAAACTGTAGTTTACATGTAGGTGTGTAGATTGTACATGTTAAACAATTTTTTGATAATACATATATATATATAATCAAAAAATATATATATTATATATATACAGTATATAAGATATATAATTTATTTTAGCAACAGGCGACAGATTTAAAACTGTTTTCATACCATTCTGACAAACATATTAACTAATGAAGCTTTACTATTTTCATGTGAACACGTTGCACTCTTTAAATGTTCCCTTGTTTTTTTTTTTTGTCAGCTGATGGACCACCAGACATCAAGCTCAATGTCAAATTTGTGCAGGACACGTCCAAGTTCTGGTACAAGCCTGAGATCTCCCGGGAGCAAGGTGAGAGCTACTGTCCCGTAATAGGCTGTGCTCAGAACGCATGGCTCTTATGCAAATATACTGTAATAAATAGCATTACTAATGTTAAGACTCCACATAGATGCACCATAGCCCCTTCAGTGATAACTCTTAATAGATGTAATGTTGAATATTTTATGAGGCAAAAAAAGTAACAGCGCACCACAGTAGCGTTGTGTTAGCGGAAAGGCAGAGAGGCAAGCAGACAGATATATTTACAGATGCTGTATTTATAGAAAGTAATACACTGTATAGATATATATATAAAAAAAATACTTTACTTATAATTGCATACCACAAGCACCATGTAACACGATCTCATCCACCAGCTATCTGCCTGCTGAAAGACCGTGAGCCCGGGGCGTTTGTGATCCGAGACAGTCACTCCTTCAAGGGGGCCTACGGCCTGGCCATGAAGGTGGCATCTCCTCCTCCAACTGTACAGCAGAACAAGAAAGGTAACAAGAGCCAGCCTGTCTTAGACACCCATTAAAAAAACAGTGCCATTGAATTGAACTTGAATTGGATTGAAATAAAACAATGGAATGGGTTTTATTGTAATTAATAAATGAGTGAAATGAATTGTGTCAGTTTAAAAGCTAAGTTGTTGATGTTTTTGTTGTTGTTGTTGTTGTTGTTGTTGTTGTTGTTGTGCCTTACAGTGGGTGATATAACTAATGAGCTGGTTCGTCACTTCCTGATTGAGACCAGCTCTAAGGGCGTGAGGCTGAAGGGCTGCCCCAACGAGCCCTACTTCGGTGAGCTGAGCACTGCCTCACCTCATTCACCACAACACACTTTTCTCAGTCTAGATTACTGGCCAAGGTATGGTGGCCCTTCTTGATCTCTCTCTGTGTGTGTGTGTGTGTGTGTGTGTGTGTGTGTGTGTGTGTGTGTGACCGTTTCACAGGCTGCTTGTCTGCGCTGGTGTATCAGCACTCCATGACACCCCTGGCTCTCCCATGCAAGCTAATGATCCCAACCCGAGGTGAGGCATCATCTTCACCAGCCTCTATGAATATCAGTATTACTTTTATAACAGTAACATGTATTTCATGAGTTTTGACATAAACAAAATTAGGTTAAAACATGACTTTGATTAGCCTGGAGAGTTTTTCCAGAGACCATGTTTTTTTGTTTGGTTGGTTGTTTATGTGTTCATTTTTAAAGAAATCCTTAGAGAGGAAGCGTCTTGCCTTGAACAAACGAATGTTTTATAATACTTAGTGGGTCAATTAGACAGCAACTGTTAATTTGTAACTGACCTTGAAACAGCGACAGATGGTGAAGACAAAACCACTTAGAGTTGTTCTCTGCATTGTCCAGATATATTGTGAGGTTGCCATAGCCTGGCTAACACCAGCCTAAATCTCAAGTAAGATTTAGTCTGGGGACCACCTGATACATTTTCTCGTAGGGGAATTCAGGTTCCGTTTCACCAAAAGTTTGCGCATCGTCTTGCTGTCTCTCCCCATTCTGTGATTGGTTCCCAAATCCATGCAAAAATTTTGGCCATGGTCTCCAGGCTGCCGTGCAGTTCGGAACGAGCGTGCAAGGCGGCATGGGTATTCCCAAGCTAAGGTTGTCATGCAAACCTTACTGGTGGCAGACCAGTTCTTTTGTAATACCACATTCTACCATATGAGGGCGCAGTATACCATACATTTTTAGTAAATGCAAAAGAGCTGTGTGGATGGATACCTTCAAGACAACCCGGAACTTGAGACTATCACATAGCTCCTTTAATTAAATTATCATTTTTAAATTATATAATATTTTTGGGGGGGTTGTGAATACAGCTATAAGGTATTTGGCTTTATTTGTTAGTATTTTTAATACATTTTATTAGTCAAGTCAGTTTTATTTGTTAATTCTTCACATGTACTAGACATACAAAAGAATCGAAATTGCGTTTCTCACTATCCCATGCAGACAAGTATCAGGGCAGGACAAGACAAAAATAAAGTGCACAGCACAACATACTATTTAAGACAATAATAAATAAAGTGCAAAAGGCTTATACTTTTACTAGTACTAAAAACTAACTAATACTAAAAATAGTGTACTGTGAGGTAGATGTTGGTAGTGCAAGGGTCAGTAATAAATTTAGTATCATGGTCTACTGAGATTGAATCTTCTGTCTGAGAGTGTGTATGGCTAATCCCAATCTGATGTGCTTCTTTCTGTAGACCCGAATGATGAGGCCATAGAGTTAGCCACGCCCACTAGCTCCACCATTGATCTACTGAAGCAGGGAGCAGGTGAGCCAGAAGCTTCCGGTATCATCTCCCCCTTCCCTTGTCAGAAAGACAAGAAACAACTTTCTTTTCTCAACAAAAAAAAAATTAAAAAATTAAAAATGCAATCCAACATAATAGGTTAGTTAAAAGAAGAAGAAAAAGAAGAAAGCCCTGATGTGATTTTTTTTTTTCAGTCATCCAGTGTGACTGCAGATCATTTTGTGTTCTTGTGCGATCTATTTCTCACTGTGACTTTATCCCCCTTCCCCCTCTTATGTACTCTTGGGCCTAGTCTCTATTGGTCCCCTCACAGATTGTCCCTCTTATGTCACCGTAGGGCCTCCGAAGGTTCCTGAAATTTCCCAGGGTAACTACTGTACATTGCATATGTTTGCCAGGCTTTTCGCTCTTCAGTTGGTTTCTTCCGTTAGGCTCAGATTAAGATTAAGATTAAGCCTTACTCGTGATGCAGCTATGCATGGTCCCCCCCTTTTTTGTGAACAACTACAGCCATTTTACACATTTTCTAACTCCTGGCCCACACTCGACGCAACTCAACGCATTAGCCGCATCACCGCATTGCAGAGTACTTACAAGAACCTCCCAAGTTCGGTCTGTGTTGTCCAATAGGCATGGCATTGAAAGCATGCTAGCAAGCACAGTTTTGCATACACAATAATAGAGTGTGACTAATACAACGTGGCGAAGTGTGCAACAGTCTGTTCAATAACAAATTTTAAGGTTTCATCACCATGAATTAGAAACAGTCAAAATACTGGACTCAACTAAACGACTTCCTCTAACCCTGACTTTTTGTACAGTGTGCTTTGTGCCTTTGGAATGAGTTTTGTGCGTAAATATGCTCTGACTTAACCATTTCTGTGTACCAAGTTATGTGGGTTATTCATTCCGTTCATTTTTCAATCTGTCTTTTTTTTTCTTTCTTTCTTTCTTTTTTTTTTCCTCATCCTTTTTTGTTCCCAGCATGCAACGTTCTGTACATTAACTCGGTGGAGATGGAGTCCCTGACAGGCCCCCAGGCCATTGCCAAAGCCATCAGCGAGACGCTGGCGGCCCAGCCACTGCCCAGTGCCACTGTCGTCCACTTCAAGGTGTCCACCCAGGGCATCACCCTCACGGACAATCAGAGGAAGTACGTCCCCTGCAGTACACTGAGCGCTGGCCTTTTTTTGCCCCCAAAGACACTGGAATAATGATTAGGAATTCTGTTGGGATGTAGTGACTGGATAATAGACTGGGAAAACTCATCCTGATCGTGCAAGCGCTATGATTTCGCTGGGCTGCTCAGTATGGCTACCAGGCCTATTTACACATTGCTTCATTTGCCTGAGAAACGGAGCCAATCAAAAACAGGCTTTTACCCCTAAAACGATTTAGGCGGGCTTAACCCCCAAAACCTGAAATCAAGAAACAACTGGCCACGGCATTTTAATCTACATTTGTTGATCCCACCGCAGAAGACAGTTAGATATCCAGACCAAGCTCAATCTCATATTGAACTCATTGGTCATGAAAGTCAGTCTAGTAGCAGCAGTAAACAGTCATAAGTAGCTATGGTAACAGTAGTTATCATACCTGTAATAACTTTTAATCTAAGGGGATGGGGGCATGCAAGCAGGTGGTTCATAAGTGCATGAGGCATAAGGACACGTGTTTAGTATGAGACTGCTTCGACTCATAACATTATCTTGCCACGCTGAGGTGTCACAGGTTGCATTGCGTTTCAGCCAGTAAGACAACTAAACCTGTAGAAGAGATGCCAGCTCCATCACAAAACTCATGACACTCTCCATCCATCTATCCATCCATCCATCCATCCATCCATCTATTCATCTGTCCTTCATATCCTAATCCAATACAGACAGTTACAGCTAATTCATATCTGAGTGCTGAAGGTAATTAGCCATGACATGTTCTGTCAGTGGGAAAACTGCTGATTGCTGTCTCCTTTATAAGGAAATCTCTGCTTATTATTCCTTCTCTGAGGGCACACTGCCAATGTAGAACAGCTGGCATAACATGAGTGCTTTGGGTGCTTTTGAGTGCTTTCAGACTCAGGGAAGTAACTGTAAAAAGGAACACACGCCTCAGCTTCATAGTCTGAGGATCTTCCAATGAAAGCATCTGCTAGAACATTCAAATGTATTGTACATGAAAACATATGGGACCTTGGATTACATGAAAGCAAGGTAAATGCTGAACCCACTTTGACATCACTCCTGAGATCATTGAAATATCCCTCTGGTAATGATTTGAAAGCTTGGACTTTTGTACCTTGCTTTATGTTAAGGAATTAGCTTGATATCTTATTGAAGTGGGTGCCAGCTATGTTCAAGACTTTCAAAATCCCCACCAGAAATTGAATCATTCACTGTCAATATTGTTCTTCAAAGCATTTTGACAACGCAGCACATCTGTTGATATTTAGTTTCTTACTTTAGTAGGCCTATATGTTCTCATACAAAGTCTGTCTTCCAGAATCTTCTTCCGGCGCCACTATCCCATCAACACGGTCACCTACTGCAACCTTGACCCACAGGACAGAAAGTAAGTGGCGACTGGCATACCTGTTAGCATTTTGAGAAGCCTGGGTTTGAATCTGCACACTTCTAAATGGATGGTTGTTTTTGCAGGTGGAACAAGGCAGAGGGTGGGGCAGCAAAGTAAGTGCAAAGCATTATGGGTTCTTATGCTACATTTTGACATTTAATAAGTCTTTACATGGCACAAAATATGATGAATTTAATGTAGGATGATTTCAAAGCAAAGTCTTAATCGGTATAATGATTAGTGTGCTGAAGAGTTTGATTTTGAGATTAGTTTCACCCGCAAGCTAATCACCATCTTTGTTACGTGATTGTCTTCTGTTCTCAGGTTCTTTGGATTTGTGGCCCGGAAACAAGGAAGCACAACGGACAACGTCAGTCACCTGTTTGCCGAGCTAGAGCCAGACCAGCCAGCGAGCGCCATCGTCAGTTTTGTCTCCAAGGTCATGCTCGGCGCTCCAAAACAGTGAAGATCGCCCCACTGGCAGATGTTTCGGCTTCTTCTCTAAACTGCGTGTGTTCTTTTTTCCTCTCACAAAGACACGTTTTTTCATGCCCTTTTTTGTGTGGATATATTTTTTCATAAAGGTCCTCCTCCATCCTTCCATCAAAGAGATGGGAAAGGGGAGTTAAGTAAACTGTTGATTTTATTTTTTTTTCTTTCTTTCTTTCTTTCTTTCTTTAAGTTTTCAAGGTGTTGATTTTTTTGCTTCGGTGAAGTAGGAGAACATTTAAGATGGAGTCTATGCACGTGCAGGAGTGCTCAGAGGGGAGAATGTCTCCCATTGGTTCATCCAGACTTGAAGAGAATTTAGGAATGAATGAACGGGTTTTAAAAGAAAGTGAAGAAACAAAAAAAAAGCGACGAAGAATCATTTTTCAGATAGAACAACCAAAGGTAGTGTTCAGAACAAGTATGCCATTATTGGACAATTTATTCCATTTTGTTTTTGTAAAAGAATTTTACTTTTAACCAGACTGTCAAAAAAAGAACAAAAATCCCTCTGGACAAAATGATTTTTTTTGTCTGTCTCTGTGACTTCTTCTTTCAAAAAGAACACTGAAAAAAAGAAAAAGTATTCAGTGACAATATGCATGTTCGCTTGCAAATGATCCTTAGCTGCTTCTCAAACCCTTCGTTGTTGGTCAAGACTGTGCTATTTGTTGACACTGGTGGACGTAAGACTGCAGGATGCTTCGAGGTCTGCCAATTACATTGCCTACACACAGACACCTTTCAGTTGACCAAACAGCATATCAGGAAAAAAAAAAACATTGAAAAACACTGTGGTCCAACATCAGCAATAATGTCACCCAGGCCCCAGGCTCAACTTGTCGAGCTCAGAAAGAGAGAGCCAAGTGAACTGTGGGGGTGGAGTGGATGATCCATCGGCTGCTTCGGCCTGTAGATGCAAAAGTGTGTGAGTGCACTGTGTCAGGCTGCAGGAGAGGACTAGCACTGGGATTCGAGTCTGAGCTCATGCACAGAGCCGTGAAATGGGAGAGAGATGTTCTACAGGTCACACACACACACACACACACACACACACACACACACACAAACACACCAAAACATACACCACCACAGCTATACACACGCACACACAATAAGCAACAAAACTAGCACGCACACAAAAATGTGCGCATCTCCCTATAATGACCACACTGGAGGGGTGAACAATTCATCGCCTGGACGGACCAACAGCGATGCCCCCGCATGCCGTAGTGCAAAAGTAGCCCCTTTAACCTTTAACCTTTGCCCTTGAGACCCCTACTCAACGAACTTTATCACCTTCCCCACTTCCCCCTCTGAACGCAGATCACCCCTTTCCCCTGCTGTAGGAAAGAAGCAAAAAGAAGAAAAATTGCAATGGCGACATTGATCGCTAGAGACTTCAAACTGCATGTGATGCTACCTTCAGGTTATTTCTGTTCTTTTTTTTACTTCAAAAAAAAGGGTCTTACATCTTGTTGAAGTTACTGTTATGCTCTCTCTCTCTCTCTCTCTCTCTCTCTCTGTCTCTCTCTCTCTTTTTCTCTCACACTCTCTCTGTCTCACACAAACAAATACAAACACACATACTGTATGCACACAGACACACACGCACACACACACATACATACATGCAAACACATACACACACACACACACACACACCATTTTCTCTCCCAAGTGGAGTTTTATTTCAGCCAAATACACAGTAGGCAAAGTCTACCTTTTTAAAAAAGAACAAAAAAAATCAAGCAGTTGCTTTCTGTTCACACTGCCCATTACCACACTTGTTTTCTTCACTGTGTGAAAGCGTGGCTTAAAAAAGACAACAGAAAGAAAAAAAACACACAAAGCCCACTCTTCATAAGCTAATGAAAAAAAGTGATAGACATGACGAAACCATGATGATATACATATGTAATACTATGAAAAGGTGACTTTAATGATAAATATTTATTTTTGTTGCTCTCTTTCTTTTGGGTTAGTCATGCAGTATATTGAAACAAGAAGATATTGTATAATCAACATTCAAAACATCGGAGACAACATGGGGGGAAATTATTTTGGTTAAGAGTTATTCGTCAGGAGTGATGAAGATTTAAAAAAAAAGACATCTGTTGAACATATATCACGTTTGTCCAGCTGAGAGTCACTTTGTTTTGCGTGTGATCACTACTCCATTTTGTCTCATGTTGAGGTTTTTGAGGTGTCTGAGGGGAAGACAATCATGTATAAAACACACACCCATACACACAAATGTTTTTATTTCTGGTTTTATATGCATTTTTTTTATTTGTGTTTTTTTTTTTTTGTCCCAATATTTAGCAGGAAGCAAGGAAAATGCTGTAATTTGTGTGTCTGATGGAGATGGAGATATTTGTCTGACTATCTAGCTGAAAACACTAGTTTACCCACCAAGAATGTCAAGGAGGAAGGCGCACAGATGTGTTTGCAAAAGATGCAAGCTTGAAAGACCCAAGGCGTAGGCTACCCCATCTATATAATGTATAGCACTTATAGACTGTGCCAGTGCCACCCTAGTCAAGCTAGTCAATATGTCCCTATTCATATTCTAAAAGCATACCTTTGAATTAGACTCAGTCAACAGATTCTACAGTTCTTACTCTGTTGATGGCATTCAGCACTAAAAAAAATGGGTTGAATAATTTATTCTTTATTAATGAATGAGGTAGGAATGAGTGAGTAATTTATTCATTATTCACTCATTATTATTATTATTATTATTATTATTATTATTATTATTATTAGGGAAAGAGCAGGAGTCATGACCAAAGATTCTAG
>JASCQY010000078.1:2639710-2653076 GCA_030264315.1 Sardinella tawilis | reverse complement strand
CCCCCCCCCCCCCCCCCCCCCCCCCCCCCCCCCCCCCCCCCCCAAAGGCTGATATAGATGAAAAGGGGTCCTTCTGGCCTGTTGGTCATCAGTAAATCTGTGCAGGCCTACATTCCCTGCTGGCTGTTATCAGTCTCTGTTTAGTTCAAACAGTGGGATGGTGTTTTTGTCTGTGACTGTTCTGAGCTTGCAAGCCAGTCTTGGGCCTGTGAGTGATCGCTGACCCAGTAAAAACCACTTTCTGTGTCCCACCTCTACATATACACTGTATATTCACCCCCTCATCAACCTTTTAGGTATGTGTGTTTGTTTGATTTGTTTGGTTTCCGTCCCATTGTTAATGCGCATTGAAGTTGAAGAATAAGAAATCCTTTGATCTCACAACTGGTTGGAAAACATCCCTTGATTAGGTTATTGTCCTATTTTAATTTATGTCAGAAAGACGATGGTAACGCATGCAGATACACATTTTCTTCAACTGAATTTTCATTAATGCAGACACAAAAAAAGTTGTTTGTTTTTATAAATGCGAATATCAACTGTGAATAAGTTGACTGAAAACCCAGCCGATGGCATAACCTTGGATGTGAAGACAAAATGAATGAAGCGGCAGAGGTGTGAAAATGCGGCTTCATGCTGTCCAGGGGTCCGTTTCCCAAAAGCATAGTTGCTAACTATGTAAGTTGCTATGTTGGTTGCAATGCAATTTTCCATTGCCAACCAACATGGTTGCTAACTGGTTAGCAATTATGCTTTTGGGAAACGGACGCCAGCACTGTAGCCCTCAATGGGTGAATCCCAGTGTCTCTCCTAAGCCCTAATAAATAAATTCTGAACCCTCAAAGTGTTAGAAAATGGTGTTAATAAACTCCATAATCCCAGTTTTCTGGAAAGGTCTGGAAAATGTCCCTGGCTTTCTTCTCATAAGATCTGGTCACTCAGGTCCGAATGTGATTTGTCCTCTATAGGTGCTGCCCAAATCTGGACAGCTGATTGGTCAGATGGTGCAGGCCTCTGCTGTGGCCCCGCCCCCGGCTGGTGCGGCGATGGAGCGCGGCTCGCAGGAGTTCTCGAGCGGAGGAGGAGAGCTGAGCGACAGCTTGTCCGTGGGTGAGGTGGGAGTGTCCCGTCTTCGCAAGAAGAAGTCAAAGGTATGTGTGTGTGTGTGTGTCTGTGTGTGTGTGTGTGTGTCTGTGTGTGTGTGTGTAGGAGGGAGGGGGGGATAAGATCTCCTGTGTACCCCTCTGTGCTGTGGTGACTCTTGACCCCCACCCCTTCCACCCCAAGATTCTCTCTCCATCTCTTGTCATCTCTCCATTTCTCTCTCTCCATCTCTCTCTCATCCCCAGAAGAACTCATTGCTCTCTTGGCCCATCAGCGATGGATAGCCACAGACACATCTGGCTTATGCACTTTTGGCTAAGCGTTGTGAAATGCTCAAACTGGCTGCAGGAGTTAGGCTGTTAGTGTGTCTTCAGAGGGTTTTTGTGTTTTTTTGTGTGTGTTTGATGAGGTGAGGACACTGAAGGCTTCTCATAGCGTTCGTTTGCTTTTGTTTTACAGGGGAAAGTGAAGGTGCGTAGAGCCAGCATCTCTGAGCCCAGTGACACGGACCACGAGCCGAGAGTGGGCTCCATCTCACAGGGTGAGCCTAAACCTTTACACACACACACACACACACACACACACACACCACCAGCACCAGCACCAGTCTCTAACAGCCTGGAAAAGTCTTGTTCTGTGGCCTAGACATTCTCTGTATTTTATAATGAGTCCCAGTGCAAGGAGAATAGTAGATCTGAACATGCCCCTCATCGTTTAGTCTAATACACACTCTCAGGTGTCTTTGCTTATTTGCTTACAGCTGTCTTTCCATTAAAACTGACAAGCATTGACAAATAGTTGTATTAATGTTAGAATAGAACATTTATTGAACATGCATGGCTTCTAAACCGGCATGGGCTTGTTGCTGGATGGATTTTGCTCTCAATCAATCCGAGATGATGATGATGATGATGATGATCCATGTCACTGATCTAACTGCTCTGTGTGTGTCTATCCTCCCGTCCTCAGACTTCGTCCTCCACCACCAGAAGGACATCGAGCGCATGGACAGCTTCCGAGACCAGCTGGGCGAGGACTGGCTCCGCTACCAGCACCACCTGGAGACCTCCGTCAAGCCAACCAACACCACCACTACCACCACCACCACAACCACCCCTACCCAGCTTCACACCTCCAACAGCCCCCACACCACCACCACGACTACCCCCATCATCCACCAGACCGTCCCTAACGGCCGCTGCACCCCTTCGCCCTCCCCGCCGAAGGAGCCCAGCCCAGAGAGGACGGCTCTGGCAGAGGCCTTGGACAGCGTCGCGTCTCCCCTACTGCCGTCGGAGCCCAGAGACAGGGACGTGGACCGAGACGGAGGCCGTGAGCCGGAGGCGGAGGGCGATCTGGAGGCCAGGACGGAGTCCACCCTGTGCTGGGGCGAACACAGCAGGGACTCGCACACCGACTCCACCCTGGAGAGGAGCACAGTGGCCGACGCCAGTGCCGCGCTCACGCCAACACCGCAAGCGGAGGAGGAGGACGGAGAGGAGGAGGAAGACGACGATCAGGGAGGTCGGTCTGCTATGTTTGAACTTTTTTTTTTAATAGATTTTTCCAAAACAATGGGGTGAGAAGGAACAAATAGAGCCTTCGTATTAGCTGATGTGGGGAGAAAAGACGTCTATAGACGTATAACATCTATATCAGAGTTCAGTAGAGCAGTGAGCCATCATGTTTTTCAACTCCTTACCTTTGTATTCACCTTTTGGAAAAATGTATAGTTGGTGTTTTTTTGTTTTTTTTTTTTTTCCTCCAAGCCTCCTACACTGAAAGGAGGATCAAAGCACCAGTAGAGAATCCATGCATCAGCAAATTTTGCATCTGCTGCATTAGTGTCCCAAATACCAGATCACTCTGAGAAGCTGCTTTTAAAGCTTTAAGGCCTAACACATGAGAACTAGCCATATTCCTAGTAGACAGTACATTGAGTTCTAACAACTCTGACCGCAGTAGGGACTCAATGTAAGATATTTGTTCAGAATTAAAATTAAATAAAACATTTTTGAAACTGTATCCCTATCAAAATCTGTAGTCAGATAATTTAGCGTTACTGTAACCTGATCTGTAAAAATTGTGTGGTACGTGATTCGTCATGTCCATAAGTTAATGTTGGAGGCCTTCTATCATTCAGCAGATGTAACAGTAGCTGCTAACAGTAATAGCCATGACCTCCCCACAAAACTATCTTTATTTCCTTACGTACTCCATTACTCCATCCCTCTCATGCTTTTTTCCTGTATTCCCTCCATCTTTCCCCTCTCCTCGTCCACCCATGCCCTACTCACACTCTTTCTCTCTCTCTCTCTCTCTCTCTCTCTGTCTCTCTGTTCCCATAGTGGACCTGTGCCTGCCGCTGCTGGTGGGTGTGGTGAGTGAGGATGAGGAGGGCGAGGAGAGGAAGGCCCCGGGGCCGGTGTTCCTGCGCGTGCGTCAGGGCCTGCTGCTGGAGGTGGACATGCAGAGGGGGCGCGTCCGCAGACGGGTGGAGCTGGACAGCCTGCAGCAGATCAGCCGCACACAGCAGCCCTGGGGGGACAAGGTCAGACGCACCGGCTCTGAAAGTGTTGTTGTTGTTGTTGTTGTTGTTGTTGTTGTACTCTGATAGTAGTTTGCAGAACAGTGGTCTAGTCACACCACTAATGACAACTACTGTAGCAAGACAGCTGGAAGCTACACAGATCTGAAAGTCTACACTGACCTAAACTAAAGCTGAAACTAAAACTGTCCTATTGGTCTGGTCAGAGGGACACACTGACCATGCACTGGGCACACACAAGAGAGAGTAGGTGACAAGACATTAATGTTTGGCGCTTGCAGGATCCCAGTCAGGAGGCCTGGCATGCTAGCAAGAAGGCTAAACCCAATGAGGGTCCCTGCACACTGTTGGATTTGTGGGAAAAAACAAACATTGCTAATATAAAGAGGCATTAGCTTCCTGTTTATACGGAGCATATGTATGTGAGGGATTAGTGTGGACATGTACAGGTCTGCGATAGGCTGGCTATGTACTACGGCTGGTGAAGTATAGTTGATGCAGTAAGGTCGCCAAGAATACTGTATTCTCTCCGTACACATCTTTAATTGATGTGTATGTATAATCTGAATATAATCTCATATAATCTCATACACACGACTCAAATACACACAACACACACACACACACACACACACACACACACATACACACACTCACTTTCTGACCCACATATTTTTTTCCCTCTCAGGAGGACGGCGAGAGTCTCCCTGCTCTAAATCTGCACTTCAGTTTCATCCTCCGCGAGCGTCGCCAGCGGTGTTACGTCATGCTGGACGACAATCCCCAGCAGGCTTTGCAGGTGAGACGCCCAGAGCCCAGGCAGACGGTTGACCCCAATACTCACCTGCCAGTCAACAGCGGAGCTTGAATCTCAGCCTCAGAGCATTCCACCAAAATTCCACCACATATTTGTTCCAGGGCCATACCAGCATTACAGCTGTGACACAACCCGAGCAAGCGTTTTTTTTTTTTTTTTGAAGCAAGTACAGAGTGAGATCATTTAAGTTTTTGTACAATTTGTTCAGGTTACTTTTTCACTGAATACAACAAATTCTCAGTTTTCATACAACCATTTACATCATGAAGATATGTGCCATTTTACAGTATTGGTGTTTATATGACAGCAAAAAAGAATTGGTAATGTCAGAGCCATATGATTCTAGTAGATTAAAACATCTCTCACCTCTACTGAACAAGAGAGGTGGATCAAATAGTTAGTTTGGGACCTAGCCAGAGTTTAGACCACAGGCTGAAGGAATACCTGTCAGGAGAGTCACTTCCTGAAACCAGGACATCAACCACTGTAAAATTCATGACCAGAAAAAAAAAAAAAAATCATTGAATGCAGTTTTCCCTCCTTTCGGACTTGTGCTGAATTTATCACATGATCAGTTGACCCATTCCGGTGAAATGTGCCACATCTTCAAGGACGCGTGATTCCATTTCAGAGACACAGAGTCACTCTTGTAGTCACAGCATGTGGTTCCATTAGCAGTCCTGAGTTGACTCTTTTTTTTTTTTTTTTTTTTTTTTAGGGGGTGGCGTGTGGAATGTTCTCAGATTTATGCGTGGAGTCTGTTATTATGCGTTGGGTGGGGGATTTCAGATCTGCTCTGTGTCTCTCCAGAGTTCATAAAAAAGAGAGGCAAAAAAGTTAAATAATGTCACGATTATTCGGAGTAAACAAGGCCATGGTTCACTGTCATAGCCATTTATCACACCACCGTCTCACACAGAATGGCTCTCACCCCACACGACGAGCAGGTCTGTGTGAAAGTCTCTGAGTTTCTCTCTGCTCAGTCCAGACAGTTGAATTTAATTGTTTTCAAATGGAAGCGATGCAGCAGTACATGACCGTCATGACACAAGCTGAAAAAGAAGCGAGGTGCTTAAAAACACAAGCTGCTCAAAGTAAAAAACAATAAATAAAAATAAATAAGGTAGCATTTTCTTCAGACTTCTAAGGTTGCATTTTTCTCAACAACGGATTGTTGCTTTGCTGCCTGTCACAGCTAAGGCTGCGGTCACACCAAAAGCAGATTTCAGATTGAACAGACCGAACGCCGATTTTTAAAAAGTCCGCCACGCACATTCCACTGTTGACAGTTATCACGCTTGTAACACGAAGCAGATTTTTTTCTACTCGTTCTGTTCGGGGCAGACGGGAGGAAAATCTGCTTTCTGCCTTGTGCAGATAATCGGCGCAGAATCTGCTCACTTCCAATATGAAACAACAGAAAATATCGGCCTCGTCCTGACAAATCCGCCTTCGGTGTGTCCGCGGCCTTAGTCAGGAAGTTAGCACAGTTTGAACTGAGCCTAAAATCCCCCTCGCTGTTCCCTGGGAGCTGCCTTGGAGTGTGTCCATGCGTGTGTCTTTATTGTCTTTTCTGACCACCACGCACGTGTGACCCTTCTTAGCTTATGATTTTATCATCTCTCTGTCACTCCCACACACACATTCACACATACACACGCACACACACACACACACACTGTAGGATCTGCAGGACATCCTGTCGCGGGTGGTGGAGGAGAATGTCCGGCGCGTGGAGGAGAGTCGACCCCGGAGTTTCCATCTCCAGTGCCTGCGCTGCCAGGCCGAGTTCAGACAGCGGGGACCAGAGGGCTCCGCCAGGGCCTCTGTCCGACTGGACGGGGGACAGGAGCTGCAGGGATTCAGGAACGAGAGGGAGGAGGAAGAGGAGAAGACGGAGGGAGCAAAAGAGGACGAAGCCACAAGAAAGAATGCAGCTGGTAAGAGAAATGGAAGAGATGGAGTCAGATCAGAGGTGTGTGTGTGTGTGTGTGTGTGTGTTTGACTCTGTGTGTTTGAGAAAGAGAGAGAGAGAGATGGAGAGAGATTGCGATGGAGGTTGCGTAACGGGTGGGGATTGACATATAGAATAGAGGGAGGTGGGATGAAAAGATATATTTTAAGACAGTAACAGGAGGAAATCATACATGCAGATAGATGGATGAAAGAGAAAAGGAAAGAAAGGCCCAAAGATTTAAAGATGGTAGCGTCGCCCAACAAGATTGCTATTTGAGACCAAAGGAGAGACAAAAGAATGTGCATTCATATTTTCTTTATTACATGTTTGAACTCCTGGTAAAATTCCTTTGGGTTTGCGGCATCATCGCAGGTGCCAGAGTTTACCAGAAATGATAACTTGGCTACACGACCGCCATTTAACCAGGGCAAGCTCCAACACGTCACCTGGGATTGGAAATAGTCCGTCTTTGCCAAGCGTCTCTGACGAACTCAACCACACGCCATACCTCTCGTTTGGCATCCACGAGACCATATCCACCCCCGTGGCACGTTGAGCCAAGCTCTTGGCACCCCCCGTTGATGCATTAGTCGACATGGCACCAGTGTCTCTCCATCTCCATATTCAAACACGGCAACAGAATCCGAGTGGACCTTTTTACGAGGCAGCAGACGGACAGACTCGAGAAGCGTGTAGGTGCGCGTCTCCTTGGGAGGCGATGAAAGACGGTTTTAAAGAAGAAGGAGACGGAAAAAAAACAACAGGAACGCCATGAACTTGGCTTGTTTATAAGACGGCATCCAGGGCACACAGCTGCTATCCAAACAGTCGCTCCTGTTTTACGCCCATGTTTCTTTGTGCGTCAAGTTGATGCATATAGCTTGTTAACTCTCGCCCACATCGTTTCAATGGATACTCTTAATGGATGTCTTTTTTTTTTTTCCTGTTCTCCCTTTTGTCCTGGATTTTGTGGCCCTAAGTCATGAGTTTTACTGCTCTCACACCCTCTAAAATGCTGCTTTGCCTCCAAGTTCCGCTCTGCTCACCTCAGTGCTCAAACCTGCTCGCGCACGTCGGCAGGCTTAGCTGAGGTTTGTCCAGATGAGGCAATGAGCCTATGCTTGGCCCTCGGCCTCTGTGTATTTTTCCGCAAACTTCGGCCTTATCAAGGCCTTGTGTTTGTTGCCGTGTGTCGTTTGTGTTTTCACTACAGCACACAATAGTATGTGTGATTTATTTTTGTATTTTTTTCTCTCTTTTTTTTTAGTTTTATTTTTTGTTTTTTAGGCGGCACCGCTTACTGGAGGGCATCATTATTTTACTAGTTTTGAACTTTATTGTTCAATATTTTCATTCCCAGTATGTGTCAGTCTTGAGTAGATGCACTCAGAATGGGATTAAACCGGCTTCAAAGAGTGAAAGTCCCAGTAATTTCATAACTTGCCACCTCTCTCAAAGCTAGTGTATTCTGATTAATAGAGTTCTTCAGTCTGGGCAAGCTACTTAGTGAAATCAACTGTGTCACAGGCATAGGTACCACCAATATATGGAACATGGTGGTTCTTTTTGTGGACCGTATACTTTTTCTTTCTGCTTCTACCTGTACACATTGAGTCTGATTTTCTGGTTCTACTTATGGATACATGTATTTGGATATGTGGCCGAACCATGATTCCCTTTGGTCGGAGAAAGCAGATGCTCCCTTAGATTGACTTGCCTCCCAGTCTTGCCCGAGCACAGACCCACCCATCCCTTCTCATTGTTTGGGGGGTGTTGAATGCTACTTACTCTTGAGCTCGGAGATAAGCCTTACAGGTCAATTAAACAAATTATCGCAGTTCATGAGGCAATCCTATTAAGAAGCATTCACTAAATCTGGTTATGGCAGAAACTTGCACTTCAACCAACATGTTGGAAGTGGTAGAGTGAACAAAAAACAATATTTTGTCATGTTTTAGCCACCATAATCCCTAATGAAGCACTCCTTAGACAAAGAGCACGCCAGTAACTTTTGAATCAGTTTCTGATTGAAGGAGACCTACTAAAGAAATATGAATTGTCAATAAACCTCTGTGTTAGGACTTCAGGTGTTTTGATGATTTGATTGTTCCTTTCTCTTTTTTTCTTTTTTGTGTCTGAAGACTCTACAGGAAGTGGACTGGTTTGCCCAGAATGCAATAGTGACCATGTGATCCAGCTAGTAGGCCAATCAGCACCTTCCACCAGTACACCAGTTCACAGTGATGCCGAGGAGGGGGGCGAGAAAAGACACTTCCGTTTCGATGACCCAGACACCCCTAAGAGGCCATCTAAAGCCATCAGTGTAAAATATTTTGTAATCCTATTTGTGTTTATGGATTTCAGTTTAATTTGATCATCAACTACAAAACTAGGCCTACACTGCATGTAATGTACTATTTTTCGCAAAGACAAAGCTGTAATATTATGTTTTCTGTAAAGCATTTTCCTGAGCTTTAGAGCTTTGAAACTGATTGACCTTGATTGAACCCGATTTGCAACATTGTTTGCTTTGTCTTACTTGCATAGAACATTGAGAGCCAGCTGGATTCCTCACTGGCCAGCAGCAGTCACCTGACGCAGGAAGTGACAAAAACCGAGGGCGAGCCGACCGACACTTTCATGACTGCCACCAGCAGCGGGCTGTCCCGGGCCGATCCTCAGGACGAGGACTACGGCTGGGCGGACCAGAGCGCGTCCCAGCCGGTGAGCTACCACACGGCGGACGGAGGGGCGACGGACCTCAGCTCCACCACCGAGAGTCAGGAGGAGCAGGAGCTGGCGGGGAGCTACAGATACGGCGTCCTGCAGGAGTCTCAGGCCGACGTCTCGGAGAGGACCAGCCCTGGTGAGTCGGACCCAAGGGGGCTTCAGGGGTGTCGGCCATGGGTGCGTTTCCCAAAGCCCTAGTTGCTAAACAGTTAACAACTTAGATACTTCATTGCAAACCAGCTAACTTGGTTAGCAGCTCTAGATTTGGGAAAACGGACCCCTAATAGGAAGTGTGGAGATTAAAAGAGTTGGAGGTTAATGTTAATCCTCTTTTGGATTATGGTGTCTGCTAAATGCATATATCTTTGTATTATCTGAAAGCTACACCAGTTCATTTGAGCTTTATGCAGAACTGATGAATTCAGCTTTTCTTATCAGAGAGAGAGATTTGATTGGCACCTCAACTTTATGCAGCAGCAGCCCAGGACTCCTTGGTTCTAGCCCCATGCACACAATGTCCCAGTAGGAGACGATGGAATGCTGTTGCCACGGAGAGGTGGCGTAGCAACAGGGTGATTGACACCTGTGAGCGAATTACAGACTTTCTCGTTGTCTCCTTGCCCCTATTATTATGTGAATCTGAAGGGTCTCTAAACCTTAATAATACATTTTTGGCTCAGATGCTCTGCTTTGCCCATAACACCAAATTGTCTCTCTTGCAGTGCACAGAGCACAGAGCACAATTGCACTGTTGTAGTCCAGTGGCCCCTTGTTAGTGATTTATTTATAATCTGCATAAATGCCGACTGTCTTTATTAATGGGTCCAGTTCATTGGAGCGTGAGCTATGCGTGCACGGGGGAATGCAGTCTAGGGGTGTGTGCCAGTGGCAGGTTGGGCTAAGAAAAGGGCTTAATATTTGTTTTCATTTTCTGATTGGAACTTGGAATGAAGTATGCTGCCGTACCTATTTAGTGCACCTGTTTGCACTCCGAGGACTAGAAGTTAATCAGATATTTTGGGATCTTGGATCAGTTTTCATTTTGATTGTAGGAATGATAAGTTGTCTGAACTGATGTGTTTGTGTGTGTGTGTGTGTGTGTGTGTGTGTGTGTGTGTGTGTGTGTGTGTGTGTGTTTGATTATGCTTGGAAGATTTGTTTGGCTCATCGTGCAGATTTTTTATTTTTCATAGTTTTCTGTCCCGTTTTACTACTCAATGACAAACATGTTTACTTGGTAAAGTTGTGCAAGGTTGGGAAAAGAGCCGCCTTGCTGAACGCCAAAAACATGGAAGCATATTTAAGTGGTTTATTATATTGATGCTTTGGGGTCAAATGTAATAGCACATGACAGGCTAATCCTTACTCAAGCAGACATGATCAAGGAGGAATTATTAGGGGTCTGGATTTCATAAAAGAAAAAAAAAACACAGTTGACCCACATGCCAGTGAATAGCTGGAGGAAGTAATCTGTCAGGGAAAAGTTTAAAAGAAAAAAAAAAGATTCACAAAAATCACAATAAATATCAGCTCTGTCTCCTCTCTTGCTACATTTCTTCCATTTTGTCATTGTTTGTTGAACAGGGTCAGTGCCAGCTTGCATCTAATTTGCAGTTCAGTGTTGCGTTACAGGGTCATAATATAACTTCACCTTATGTTAGTCCTGTATATTACTAAGACTAACTAGTACATACTCCCATTTGCTCATCAGGCATTTACTGTGCTGTAGGTATCTCTCAGGTTTGCATTACAATTGCCTGTTGCTAACCACCAGCGTTGGTCGCTGGTTAGGCCTACAGGTTAACAACTAGGGTGTTGGTCTGACTATGGTCTGCCCATCACAGTAAGCACAGCAGAGTTCAAACAAGTTGTTTGTAGAGAGAAAAAGACCCTCGCTAGTAGGTAGATGATAAAAAAGCCTACATTCAGCCCTGAGTATAATACTGTATATATTATAACTGTTATTCGTTTTGAATTCTTCTCCAGCCCAGTTTGACCTGCTGTCGGAGGACTTTGAGGCTGTAGACCACCGACTCAAGCTCTTCCTGGATGTGGAAGTTTTCGAAGCGGAGGAGGAGCTGCACAGTTTTCTCAAGGTGGGGCTGAGTATCTGATTGGTTGTGTGCTATTGATTGACAGTTCAGTCCCATTGCTCTCTCAACTCACACCATCAGTCAGATGTTACTTTTACTATTACTACTACTACAGTACAACTGCTGCTACTACTACTACTACTAGTACTACTACTACTACTACTACTAGTAGTAGTACTTACATTTATACTCTGCTTTCAAGACACACAAAGCATTTAACAGTGGAAAGAGGCCTCACTAACCACCACCAATGTGTAACGCCCACCTGGATGATGCACGCATTCTTAAGCCTGACGATCTGATATGATCAAATTCTGCAGATGTGATCACACCAACATATGACGCATAACAAGTAATACATAAATCACTACATAGCACGTTACAGCAGTTGAATACTAATGACTGCACCCGATTGAAGTCATGTTGAAACTAGCAGTGAGATCTGGTGGTAGTTTTATGAGAACAAACTGACATGTTTACTATGGCTAGAAGTATCCTCTCAAGGCCTCTCAAGGCTGAAATGTACCTCTGGCATTATGGTCTTATCATGAACATGACCATGTACTGTACAGTAATGGCCCAGATAAGATTCCTAGGCAAGAGCTGAATCTACACCTTAATCTGATCCACATCATATCTACTACCTGACCCATCTCACGTCAGTGCCCGATTAGAGCCGGATCGGGGCCAGAGCAGATCCGCTCATCATCACCAGGGTTGGCTTCACTCAGTCTGGCCTTTGCGGTTTAGGGTGTTTTCTCTCTCTCCCCCGTGGTTCTCCGGTTCCCTCCTCTGTCCTCTGTGGTCAGGGGGGAGGTGGAGCCAGTGCTCCCCCAGCCAAGAGTCTCCCTCAAGGGGGAGAGGATTAGTTTCCCTCAGCCACCTGCTTTGGGACACCCAGCACAGCCGCACACACACACACACAATGAAAGGGCCCAGCAGTAGACTGAAGTTTAATTAATCTGATACTGTAACTCTTTGTGCCTTTTTTTTCTTTTCTTTTTTTTTCTTCTGCTTCTTTGTCTACTTTTTTTTTTTTTTTTTTTGACTGGTGACTGCCTGCTTGATTGGTCTGATTCCCTGGTGGTGTTATGGAACCGTTCGGAATTTTTTTTTTTTTTTCAGCTGTTGTCCTTTGAAAAGAGGACTCCTTTCTCAGCTCTGTGCAAAACCTGAAGTGGTTTTGAGTTTTTCCTCTCTCAGCGCTGACTCAGCTAATCGCTAGCTCTCTGCAGGTCCCCTTCTCTAAGCCTCCACACATTAGCCGAAGTCTTCACTGTACTGTACCTCAGACACACAAACACACACACACACACACACACACACACCAGACACAGTGTTCCACTTCCTTCAACTGAACCCCCTGAACCCGACTAAGAATGGGCTGCTGACCCGGTCCGTTTTGAGGCGCGTCTCTCTTTTTTTTTTTTTTTTCAAAGCGAGTGTTTTGCTTATGCTCCTTATCTGCTGTGGAGCGCAGGCCCAAGCCGGAGCTCAGTGGAAGTATTCTCTAACAGCCTGGAGAGCAGACAACACTAACACACGCTCACGCACAGGAGAACATGCACGCAGCTCCGATTAAATCAGTGTTTTCATGTGCCTAAAATGTTGATGTCTGGGGTTACTTGATAGCGTAGAATATAATACTTACTGAGGGACATGGTGGGAAGTCTTGTTCTTGGAGGTTTCCTCACTCTGAATTCACTCAGTGAGGCTCTTTTTTTTCTACGTGTCTTCTTTTTTTTGTTTTTTTTTTTTTAACATTTGCTTAAGAGTTGAACTATTTGTATAGTAAGTAAGTTGTAAGTATTTTAATGATGTTACAATTAACAGTGCTACCTATACTGTATATTTTATACTGTTAATGACATTGAATATGATATTAGTTATAGTGAAGAATGTATTGATCTACTGTATTTGTTTTGGTGTCTTGCTTCGTTCACCTGGGTCGTGGGTCTCCTCTGCCGTGGCTGTAGATGTCCACTGTGAAGTTTGGCGACCCCGTGGAGTTCCCATCCCTGCTGGTGGTGTCCGACCAGTGCATCTACATCCTGGAGATCACCTCTGAGGCACAGTGAGTACCTTTCCAACACTTCCTTTGGTCTTTCCACATGGTT
>JASCQY010000078.1:2601115-2606115 GCA_030264315.1 Sardinella tawilis | reverse complement strand
AAATGTGCTTTTAACAAAAAATGAAAAGGGCAGGCTGAGGGGAGAGATTATCTACCGAATGCGCAGTCATTCCCGGAGTGATGAAATACCCAACAGAGCAGCGGCAACATGAAGCCACGGTAAACTAGTGGCGTCTGCCATCGGGACTCGGGCTCCGCACAAGCACTCGCTCATGCCAGGATGCTCCGGGGTGGGAGTACAGTAGGTGGATTATTTACCAATGCTCCGGGCGAAAACTTGTTCAATGGAAATCTGACTGATGGGGAATTTTAACTTTCAAATACTTGATTGCATTTCAGTTCAAGTGCTTGATTTAATTTAAGACAGTAATAGGATCTACAATGTAGCCATCTGGTCAATATAAGACAGCCTACACTAAATTATTATATGTGGCATCTTTTGATCTTTTTTGCATCTTTTGATACACCTATCTGGCTACAATATTACCGGTATGTAATGTATTCTGATATGAGTTTTCATTTTCTTGCAGAAAACCGGCCACTCCAACCGGACCTTTGGGAGGTTTACTCATGGTGTGTGCAGGTCTATGTTTCAGGTTGAATATCTACAGTATAGTCTATAATTCATATGGCAAAGATGCGCTTGACAGATACTGTACACTTGAAAGAATGATTTTTGTGTAGCAGCTGCTCTTCATCTCAGGAGTGTCTGAGTGTTGTTGCATAGGATGAGGACAGAGGGGATGTAGATACTGTAGTCTTTCAGAACTGATCTGTTATGCTTTTTTAAGTTTAAATTTAAGTTTTTGTCAATCCTGTTAGTTTAAGTCTTTGTTTTTTTGTTTATTTATTAATAAATGGATAAATCTCTAAATCTTGTAATATTTGTGCTTCAAATCTTATTTCAGTGGTTTTCAATAAGCCACTATAGCCTTTGCCTGTTTATGTGTTTGAAGTCAGTGGAGTGATGCAAAGTGAAGCCATGAAATTGCTTGTCAAAATCCAGTATCAGCCATGTGCATTGTCAGCTTGAATTTCAATTATCTTCGTGAAAGGTGGGCGGGTGTGACTGTGGGTGACGACATGTATCTTTGTGTGTGTGTTAAAAAGCATTATGTGCATTTGTATGTGATTGTGTGGGATAGATTGTGCATAGAATGAGCACCTTTGTGTGACTGTGACAGTTTGTGTGTGTGTATGTGTGTGTGTGCGTGTGTGTGTATGTGTGTGTGTGTAAGTGTACGTGACGAGTGTGTGCGACTAAGATGCTGGTTTCTATGGTAACTGTGCTTCTCTGTTTACCCTTTTTTGCTGCCACTATGGAAGTGAAGTTTTCCGCTCCTGCAGGAAGCAAACCTCTGGTAAAAAAAAAAAAAAAAAAAAAAAAATCTTTTATCTGTCTGATCTTCTTCAGTGTCCCATTCGTCTTTTCACTCATCTCTCATTGAGAGTGTTTAAAATGCAAAAATATGCTCTAGATTTTGGTCTTTCATATCCTGTTTCATATGCAGAGCAGTGCTTTGATACAGAAGCCATGAGTTCTGGGAAGAGGGCTTTGTCTATCTCCATATCTTTGTTGTCATACGTCTTTGTTAGTAAGTAATGCCACCTGTACCCAGGTATACTGTAAGTACGGTAGCGTGGCAAAGGCTGTGAAATGAGTTTTGACATTTGTGGGTCAGTGCTGTCTTGTTAGCGATGCCAAGAAAAAACAAACAAACCAACAACAACAACATCAACAACAAAAAAGATTAGTCATCACACGCATGCCGCTCACTCATCTGCCAACACGTTCTCCGTGTGGAGAAGAAAGCTGTTCCGACGGTTGTCTCTGTCCTCTACCTATTAGATTTCATGTCAGTCTATTTGTAGGGAAGCTTTGAAGTGGTCTGTTTGAAGGAGGCTGGTTGGTTTGTGTGTGTGTGTGTGTGTGTGTGGTGAATCATGGGCCTCTGATGCACCTGGATGCCTCCTGTTTAGCTTATCTGGCCCTCCGTCCATAGTTAAATCGGCATGAAATGTGATTAGGGTTGCTGCTGTGTTTAATGTCATTTGGCCTCCTACTCTTCCTCCTCCTCCTCCTCCTCCTCCTTCTCTTCATCCTCCTCCTCCTCTGCTGCAGACTCAGAGAATACCGAGGATGAGACAGCAGAGGCGCAGGTCCCCATGGAAGCCAAAGAGAGAGGCAAAGGAGCACAGAGCCAGACAGGTAATTAACCGTCTGTCTACACGTCTTTTTTTTCTCTCCATCGCAAATGTTTGTGCTTACCTGTGTATTTGAAAGAGACATGGACATACAGGCAGTGTAGGGGCAGTGCTTTTTGTTTTGTTTTGTTTTGTTGTGATTGCTAAATTGCTAAGTCTTTGGCTCTATGTTTAATATCACACATACATGTACATATCAATGTCTGGGAAAAGATTCAACTCTGATAGTGTTTTTTGACGGTCTGCCTGTAGTTTAGCTTAAAACAAGTGCATGCCTAAATTTAGAACCTGAGGAGTTCACAAGTACCACAAATCAAATTCATGGTCTGTCTTCGGCTGCCATGTTGCGCACACACACATCACTGTTCACACTCTCTAGAGTTTCATGTTGGCACGGTAACAGTGATTATGACAGCGTGGAGGGAGGGAACAAGCAGAATGGGAAGGTGATTTTTTTTTTTCCCATCCAAACTGATTGATTCAACGTTTGTTCTCCCCTTTGGCAAACAAAGCCTGCCCACACATCATGTTTATTCATATTCTGAGCAAAACAAAACTCCCAGAGTGGGCATACTGTGTTCGTTTTTTCACTGTTTGTTCTCATTCTCATAGAATACTAATTTTGCTGGTGAAAATCTTTTCTTTATAATTTCTATCCTGCAACACAAAGAAGGCTCAAATTATGTTCATATTATGCCCAGCTATTTAAACATATAGTTTAGCAGTATGATGTTTGTCAGGGCATGTGAATTGTTGCTTTATTTGTTTAGGTGTCAAAATGGCAGACCGCTCATCGGAACCGTACGATCCCAGAATCGTCCAGGACCCCGTGGTGGGAAGAGAGGTTTTCCCCCTCGGCTCCAGACCCCCCGGCCTGACGGACCCCTCTCAGCCCGGCAGGCAAGCACACCTGGGGGGCGTAGAGAGCCCCCCTGTCAGGCACCTGGGCGTGGAGGCCCTGCTGCGGGCATCTCAGGCCAATGTGGCGCGACCCTCGTGGGAGTCGGAGGAAAGCGTGTCGCTAGCCAGTGATTACTATGGCAGCATGTTCAGCCTCTACGGGGGAAGGACTTTTACTATACATCCTTGAGAGCAGGTTCACAGGGGACACCACAATAGAAGAAGAAAAAAAATGACCAGAAACCAAAATAGGCCCATTTACAATTACACTGACTGCCAACAGTCTATAGAAACCCTAAATCTAGTCACTCTTTTAGTTTCCCATTGTTTTGTTTTAGTTGACATTTTCTCATTTTGTGTGTTATTCCTGAAGAATTTTACTTTGAAACACCATGCTTTCCTTTGACTCCATCCTTTATTAAGAAATACTCTTTGAATGAGGTGATTTCTGTAACCATTCATAAACATTTTATAAATACTTTATAACAGATTGTCTGTTGTGTTATACAGGTTTTTCAACAATACTGTAAAATCCTGTATAATATGAATAGTTGTATTTTTACATGTATGTAAATTGTTTATAATATGTTATGTGCATTAAATGTTTCTGAGTGGTTACAAAACTGAACCTTAACGTAAATCAATTTCAAATTTCTTTGAGTGTTTGCATGTCGTCATGTTTTCAGTTGCTGTGACATGGCATGTTTCTGTCATTTTCCTTGCATGTGTTATATGTTTGGATAGCTGGAGTCAGCAAAGATTCAAAGTGCCTATTTTTTTCAGTCACAATAATAGGAGGCATCAAATATATCTATTAGAAAATAACACATACTCATTATCAACATTAAATCTTAATGTTGAATTTCACAGAAAGATTGTTTTGTGCACCCACAAACTCAAATATTCCCTGATCTTCCTTTCTAACATGCATCAAGAATGGTGTGCCCACCCTCCCACCCCCCACCAATGCAACCCTTCCCCTCCTTGGAAGACCACTGCCCTAACCATCCATATTCCCCAATTGCCCACATTCCAGGAACCAAGTGGACACCCTATTAAAGGACAACATCCCCAGTGCTAAGTTCCCACTGGGCAAAACCAAACTGAGTTCCAATGTGACCTCACCCTTGCCTGGTTCTGATGCTCTTGGACCTGATGCATCCTTACCTGGCGGCAGTAGCCAGAGCCAGCACCAGGGAGGCACCATGGCCCGCCAGGAGACAGCTGATGGTAAGGTGAAAGCAAAGGGGTCCAAGTCATCTGCATCCTCTCAGAGTGGCGATTCCCAAGACTCACGTCGAGACTCGCTGACCTGCCAGACCCCTAAGCTTGCTCGGGCCGGCTCTAAGATCTTTGACAAGGTCAAAGCTTTCGAGGAGCGCAAGCAGAGCATTGACACACCGAAGGGGCCACCATCAAACCGCCCCTGGATGATGTTTGGTCGGGCGGCATCTGTTGACTCTGGAGATGACCGAAATAAACAGACTGGAGCTGTGAAAGATCGAGGGACATCTGACGTAGCCCTGAAAAGGTCTTTCTTCAAGCAGAAGGCGTCTTCGCTGGAGGAGGGTAGCAGCAACAGCAGCTATGCTCAGAAAGTTCAGAATTTCCAGAGCAAATTCACAGAGGAGCTTCATCGCATCAAACGTCTCGTTGGTAGGCCCAACCTGAAAAAGGCCATGTCCACAGAGCAGCTCTGCGAGACAGACAAACAGTCTTTGGGCAAACTGGAGCCCATACCACCTGAGGTCCTTCAAAAACTCCAGGATCGGGAGCGAAGCATCGAAATGAAGGCAGCAAAGTCTGAAAAACAGCCAGTCCCACCCAATGTGATCCAAAAACCTTGGAATCAGGAACAAACGCCCGAAAGGATGTCTATAGAGCCAGAAAAAGAACAGTTGCCACCACAGAACTTGGTCAGAACTCAAAGCGATC
>JASCQY010000078.1:2571826-2592990 GCA_030264315.1 Sardinella tawilis | reverse complement strand
GCTCTTTACAATGGTATGCCTATGGCACCGGAGATTTGGATAGCTGTACACTTCACGTTTGACGTGGATATTACTATACTGTTTGTTTTCTCTGCAGTCCCATGCAAAACCATATGATATCGGCTTTGCTTGACGGAAATAGCAAGGGGGCGTGGCTTTGCGATCGGTCAATTTACCACTGTCTGACCACTGTCTACAGACTGATGACTTTTGCTTTCTCTTGTCCAGCTTCTCTTCAGCCTGTGCTAGCCATCACCATTCCAGTGCAGGACGTGTCAGTCAAGGCTGGCGAGACGGCCCTTTTTGAGTGTCACATGACTGGCCCTCAGGAAGTGGATGTGGACTGGCTGGCCAATGGGAAGCTGATTCAGCCAGCCCTGCTGGACTGTAAGATGCACTTTGATGGGCGGAGGTGTCGACTGTTGCTGCGCTCCGTACATGAAGATGACAGTGGGACCTACACATGCAAACTTAGCTCTGCTAAAGGTATATTAAATACCACATATCATATAAGTAAGGGATGATGTATTGTCCGTCAATTATTGTAGGAAAATAAGTCTTGACAGGATTGAACAGGACCCCGAAAAGTATGTAGGCTATAATAATATAATATAATACATGATATAATATAATATTATATAACAGAATATAATATGATGAAATGGGGCTTTATTGGGTTGGGTTCTGGTCATCCATTTTGCCATTAAGACACCGTCAACTGTAATTAAAGATAATTAAATAATCTCCAGCCATAGTCCCTTCCTGGCTCACCATTCTGAACCCTGAACTCACCATTTTGTAATTCATTCTCTCTCTCTCTCTCTCTCTCTCTCTCTCTCTCTCTCTCTCTCTCTCTCTCTCTCTTTCTCTCTTCTGTGGGCTCAGAGGAGCTGGTGAGCAGTGCCTCTCTAAGGGTGAGTCCCTCCAGGGAGCCCATGTTCACACGCAAGCTGGATATTCTTGAAGTCGTCGAGGGTCGCACCGCCCGCTTCGACTGCAAGGTCAGCGGGTCACCGCCTGCTGAAGTGACATGGAGCCACTTGGGTGAGGAGAGATGTCACATTCCAACGTTTAGTGCAGACGATAGGATATTGAATACTAATCCAACATTACTCTGTTTTCTATTTTAATGTTCGACCGTAATGCAAATATGTAATTTAGCGTGCCTTTGGTATGAAGTAACAGAATTTCTAGTTGACATCCATTCATTTGTCTCCATCAGACAACCCCCTGGAGGAGAATGACAACATACGCATCCTGACAGAAGGGGGGCGCCACTCTCTGATCATTGCACAGGTGACCCAGGAAGATGAGGGCTTCTACACAGCGACAGCCCATAATATCCATGGCGACACAGACAGCACTGCCGAGCTCTATGTGCAGGAACCCCGGCCAGCTATCTCATCACACATGTAGGAACTACAGTTTCTTTCTCTTTCTCTTTTTCTTCTCTCTCACTCTCTTTCTCTCTTTCATTCTTTTCGTACAAGACTTTGACATGACCCATAGCCTATAACACTTAAGGAGCTATAACACTTAAGGAGTTATAACACCTGACATGCGAGTTGGCTCTCGCGTGTATGGATCTCTGCTATCCTCTCTTAATATCCCTGTGTCGGATCAATAAAGATTAATCTAATCACATATAATCCAAGTTAAAATATTCCCTTGCACTTACTAACCCCCCCGCCCCTCACTTTCCAACTCTTTTCCTGTGTTTTCTCGTTCCATTTCACTCCCCACCGTTTTCTCTAGTTTTGTTAATTCTGCACTTTTTCCACTTTTTAAATCTTACTCCCTTGTCAAATATAGAGCTGAGTTGAGATAAAAAAGCTATATGGTTTGGCTGCATAGCTGTGCTACTAAGCCAACCTTCTTAACTTATGGTGCACATAAAAGTAGTAGTGCTGATGTTACATATCTTTTATGTTCATCCAATTACATATTTCTGCTTGAAAGACACATTTAGCCATGTCTTACTCTCTTTCTTCTGGTCTCTCCCTTTCTTTCGCTATCTCTCTCTCTCTCTCTCTCTGACAGTCTTACAGTATACTTCTTTCTTTTTCTTTCATTTTTCCCCATTTTTTGTTTCCTTTTATTTATTCTTATCTTATATTCACTCAAGCTCTAATTCCACCTTTTCCCTCAGGGCCAAGCTGGAGAAGATGCCTTCCATTCCAGAGGAGCCGGAGGTCCTGGAGTCGGAGGTGGAGCGGAGAACCATGCCGGACTTCATCACGCCTCTGAAGGACGTGGAGGTGGTGGAGGGCAAGGAGGCGGTGCTGAAGTGTAAGGTGTCAGGCCTGCCCTACCCCACCATCACCTGGTACCACAACGGCAAAAAGATCGACAGCACGGACGACAGGAAGATGACTCAGTGTAAGTGCACTCTGGAGATCCTCCAGGGACTCCATCATCGTTATCATCATCAATATCATTATCAGCATTTGTTTATTCAGTGAGATGAAGTAAAGTACAGTAAATGTGTCTAGTATTTAGCAGATACTTTAATCCAAAGCCACAGACTTGGAGCATGGGGTTTGGGAATCAAATTTGTCTGATTGTCATGAGAGTGGCGTACAGTAACCACTGCTCTACCACACCCACTGATGATCGACTCAAAGCTCATTAGCAATAATTCCCTATGAAGACATACTGTATGGGCATACACATCACTGTAAGCCAGGAATGGACATGCTGTACAGTAAAAGAATAAACATTGAATGCAAATAACAACATCTTTTGAAGATAAAATATCCAAGACTGACTGTAAACAAATAAAACTCTCCAGCAACTTTCAACTGTAAAATTGCAAAAATGATTTGATAAGTTATCTCACTTTGCAGGTCACTCCTCTTGCCTGATGAAAGGTCACATCAATATGATTCATTGCAAATTGTTTTTCTCTTCTGGTAAATCTCATGTTTGGAAATGATTTTCAGTTTGTTGAAAACTTACGGTATCTTCAAGGTCCCTGAAAGTAGAAATAACATTAGAGTGATTTATTCTCCCACTCTGCCAAGTACAGTAATTTATTCTTCCTGCTATTTTCACTAGCTGCTCATCTGAGTCAGTAAATCCAGTCCAGTGAATTGGCTTGAAATTCAGACCCATTTGCTCCCCACTCTGGGTGGTATTTTCATCCTTTTGACCTCTGACCTCTTGTCTCATTCAGACAGGGATGTCCACAGTCTGACCATTCGCTCTGTGTGCCACGGTCACAGCGGGGTCTATAAAAGTGTCATCTCCAACAAGGTGGGGAAGGCTGCCTGCTACGCCCATCTCTATGTGGCAGGTAAAGGCATGCTAATTCATAGAGAGAGACATGTTAAACGTACAGTATAGACCATTTCAGGTTCTAATTCCATAGCTGGACAAAACAATGCTTGAACATTCTATCCTGGTCCCCAAATACTTCCTGTTATCACACGGTGGAATGGAATACTGCCTTCTGATTGGTTGACAAGGTGTCAACCTTGGTTGACGGCTTCGCCGTCGGACTGTTAGAACGCTTCCACCTCGTCCATTATTTCCCTATAACGGGACACCTCGAAGGACGTTATTCCTTACTTATATTAACATAACATATAGAATGTTAAACAGGAAGTCCTGGGGGACCAGCTTTGGAACTAGAACCCGAAATGGTCTATAGGGATGGGACTTTGGTCCATATAACTAAAGTACTGTATAGTTTACCTAAGTTTAGTACACAAACGCCCATTTTTGAAGACTTTGTTGTTTGTAGATTTGGCATTTAGTTGACAAAGAATTGTCATGGTATGTCATAACCGAGTGTGCAGATTAGAATGATAAGCTGATATCATATTTATCTGTGTCTAATGTAGAGTGTATGCATAATGCCAACATATAGCATTTAGACTACAAGATGTGCATACTTTCGCCATATGCTAATTTGTCTCTTTCTCCGTTACTCAGACATCCTCCCAGAGCCTCCGGATGGGCCTCCGGTTGTGCAGGCCATCACTGGAAGAACCATCACCCTGAGCTGGGGCAAACCCAAGAACATGGATCCATCCATCGGTAAACCATTTTCCACAAACACCAATACTTAAACCGAATAGACGGTCTGAAGAGACCATTTTCAGCTCAGTCATTGTTGAACAGTTTAAAAAATTACTTTATTTCAACCCGACATCTATGCCAAAATGTAATTTTCTTATTTTTTTTTATTTTGCCTTGATGCTTTTTTTTCTGAAATGATTTGCCAGAAAGCCATACCATATCCTGCTGAGAAAATGACTAAGTGTTCTCTGTGAATTTTTCCACAGATCCCAGTTCTCTGGTGTATGCGGTTCAGCAGCAAGCCCTGGGCTCGATCCAGTGGACCATTATAGCGTCCAACCTGAGAGAAACATCCTACACGGCTTCCTCTCTCTCCAAAGGAGCACGCTACGCATTCAGAGTTTTGGCAGGGACTGGAAAAGCTTTCAGCAAACCATCTCCACCAACTGATCTTGTCCAGCTCATCGACAAAGGTGAAGTGTGTGTGTGTGTGTGTGTGTGTGTGTGTTTGTGTATGTGTGTGTATGTGTTTTTGTCGGTCTATCAGTCTGTATGTGTATTTAAGAAAGATAGTGTGTGTATGAGATATTTTGTGTGTGTGTGTGTGTGTGTATGAGAGAGAGAGAGAGAGAGTGAAAGAGAGAGAGAGAGAGAGAGAAAGAGAGAGAGAGAGGAGGTGTGTGAGGGGGTTTAAAGCACTGTTATTTTTATACACAAGCTCTCTCATAAAGTATGAATAATAAAAAAATCTGTGTCTTTTATGGGACCGGTGTTTTCTCAGGCCAATATTTGCGTAAAGGCCCAAGCATTCTGGACAAGCCAGACACAGTATATGCAGTGGAGAACCAGTCTGCCAGCATGACCGTCACTCTCAACCATGTGCAGGCAACAGTCACCTGGAAAAGGCAAGGCAACAATTACTATTACTATTACTATTATTATTGATGACTGGTAAACTATTGATGACAATGTAAAGTTTCAGCCCATGTTTTTCTTTCTTTTTCATTGAAATGGAAGTTTTACTTTAAGGTGACATAAAAGACACGCAGGAACCTCATAGATTATTGGATTACAAAAATAGTAGACGAAAGATCTTTGGGACCATCAAATTATCATAAACATTATTGATCTCACAGAGGGAAGCAAAAAGTAATCCATAATTATAAGCTAGGCGGTATGACAGTACTACAGTATGTTAGTTTGATTAGCATCGTAAGCCACAATTTCAGTGTGCTTGTGTGTGTGTGTGTGTGTGTGTGTGTGTGTGTGCGTGTGCGTAGGAGGGGAGTGATACTGGCTCACAAGCCCGGTGTGTGTGAGATGAGCATGCCAGATGATGATCAGCACTCGGTGAAGCTGATGCGGGTGCGCTGTGGAGACGTGGGCCAGTACAGCTGCATTGTGAGCAACGCTTTCGGCAGTGACATCTGCCATGTGCAACTGGTCCTGGCAGGTAGGCTACAGTACATGAAGTTCTGGTTCACATCTTAGTCATGTATCTGAACCTGCAGACTGATAACATTCATCTAGACTAGCCAACTAAATGTTGAACTCCAGACCTCATGGGCTGCTGCCCCTCCTTCCCCCAAAGCACCAATCACCATTCCTCTATCGCCAACTCACCGGGTGAATATGAGGAATATGAGAAAGACTTTGAACTATGTTTGGAAATTCTGAATTCTCTTACTTTCTAGCGCCCCCTGTCTTTGAGAGCATCATGGAGGACTTAGACGTGTGTGTAGCTGAGACAACAAGGTTTGCAGTGGTTGTCAACGGAAAGCCAGACCCTGACATCCTCTGGTATAAAGTGAGTCCTCAAAGATTAGAGAAAACATTTCCTCATTCTGGAAAATTCTAATTTAGTCTCATAGTAATGGGAACCCTATGGACACAGAAAATATTATGTACAGTAGGCCTGCAGTACATAGAAATTATCATTTGGTCTGTTTTATGAAATACAGTAGAATATAATTTAATGTGCATACATTGTACACAGGGTGTTGCATATCCTTAACACACATCACATACTGCCACATTATGTGAGGACCATGGATATAACTTATCATGGTTGTCATAGTTGTCAGAGTAACTAACTCTGAGAAAAACCTTCACTGATTCCAGGACAACGCACTCCTGTCTGAAAGCAGCCACTTCACCTTTGTGTACGATGACAACGAATGTTCGCTGGTGGTGCTAAATGCTCGAGAGGAAGACTCAGGTGTCTACACCTGCACAGCCAAGAACCTTGCTGGGTCTGTGAGCTGCAAGGCTGAGCTCACTGTGCGCATAGGTAATGGTGCACCTTATCTTAGGATTTGATCTTGAAATCTATTAAAGAGAGAGAGAAAGTTTATAGTGTTGTTTTAATATTTAATGTTAAATGTCTGCCTTTCGATAACAGTCTGCTATCTATACACTGCTGTTTATAATACTCAAGGCAGTGATTAAGTAACAACCATTTCCAAGTGACAACCATTTCTTTGTTTTAATACTTAGGCTTAATACTAATATGTTTTAAATGTGACAGTTAAAGACAGATGGTAAGATTTAATGTTATTTAACAAAATAACAAAAAAAAAATGAATTTGTTATTCCAAACCATCCAGCAAAAAAAGTAGTGGAGGAGCCAATGGAGGATGAAGAGACCATCTTGAGGAGAATGCGTAGATTAACAGATTACTACGACATGCACAAGGAGATTGGCAGGTGAGGGCATGATTTAAAAATACTGTAGATTTTATGTCTTTTTTTTAATAAAAAAAGTATGTACCGTTATATTTAATACTTGCTCAATAACATCTATGACAGTGTTGCAGCTAACATAAACGTACAGTACCTTACCTATAAAAGATGTTCCAGGATGTTCTCTGGTCTGATTTAGAATATGTCTATGACCTTGTCTGGTGACTTTAGGGGGGCGTTTTCCTACGTGAAGCGGGTAACTCTCAAAGCTGCAAAGAGGGATTACGCCGCTAAATTCATCACAGCTCGAGCACAGAGGAAAGCTGCCGCCCTGCGGGAGATGGCTCTGCTGTCGGAGCTGGACCATGAAAGGATCCTCTACTTTCACGATGCCTTTGAGAAGAAAAATGTGATTGTGATCATCACTGAACTGTATCCTTATCAGCTGTTTCCACATGTTACAAAGACCATACATGATTTATGATTTATCTCTATGTTCCACGTAATTCATGTTGAAGAATATTTTCCATTTAATACCACATTAATGACATATATGCCCTCTGTTATAGTTTTACAGTACATGGTGACTTGTTCACTGCACAATAATTCATTTTACTGGATAATGAACTATATTGGTAATAAGTGAAATATTGCGTGCAAATTGCTGTTCACATGAAAATGATTGTGCCCTACAGTACATAGTAATGCCATTTCTTTAACTCCAAGAAGTTGCCATGATGAGCTCCTTGAGAGATTGACAAAGCGGACCACAATAATGGAATCAGAGGTTTGTTTTCCAAAATACTGTTCACAATCATTTTGCTGTATCTTCTTAGAGTCTTCATTAAGAACAAAAAAACAACAACATAAATTATGTAAAATTACTGACCAATACAAACTGACATTCAACCTGTTGCAGGTCCGTTCCACAATCAGACAAATTCTAGAGGGTATTGATTATCTTCACCACAATGACATCATTCATCTTGACATCAAGGTAAAAGTTTGGCTGGGAAAGTTTTGCGTATTACTGAATAATTTATGAACTATTTATTGACACTTTAGGTTTTAAGATTTAGGCTCAATTGCTATTATGAACTACAGTACAGTAAAACTAAGGATCACTGATGCATTAAATCTTTTCTTGAGCATTCCCTGAATTAGACATCTGCATCAACAATATCTGAATGTGATCTAAGGCCAAGTTGACATTTTTTTCTGTCATTACAGCCTGAGAACATTCTCATGGCTGATCGTAACAGTGACCAGATTCGAATCTGTGATTTTGGCAACGCTTTGAAGTTCACCCCCAACGAGCCGCAGTACAGCAAGTATGGCACTCCAGAATTTGTTGCTCCGGAGATTGTGAGCCAAACACCCATCTCCAAGGCAACAGATATCTGGTAAGACATTTAATCCATCTGACACAGTCCCACACTTAATTAGTCACCTCTTTTAAAGGCCAAAAAGTGCTTTATTTCTCAATTCCAATGCAATCCATCTCTCTTTGCAGGCCCGTTGGAGTTATAGCCTATTTATGGTACGTTAATTATTGTTGTGTCATTGGTTTATATGCCCTTTTTACAAAATCAATATTGAATTTCCTGCCAAATCAAAAATTAAATTACTGCGTGCAAATAATACCAATCTGTCTCGGTAATCACTACACAGCCAAAGCCAAAGCAAATGTCGATACAGGGATTTACTAAGAGGGTTGTGTAATCTTGCAGTCTCACAGGAGTCTCTCCATTTGCTGCCGAGAACGATCGTGAAACACTACTCAACATCAGGAACTACAACGTGGCTTTCGAGGAGAGCATGTTCGCCGATTTGTGCAGGGAAGCCAAAGGATTTGTCATCAAGCTGCTGGTTTTAGACAGACTGTGAGTCTGTTCATTAATTAATCAATTTGTTTTTAATTATGTTTGAATATTTATATATTATTAATATATTTCCCTTTTTTCTTTACATTTGATTTAATCATCCTTTTCATTTGTTTTTATAGGAGACCGGATACAACTGAATGTCTTCGGCATCCTTGGTTTAAGGTAGATTATGCTGAAATGTGTATGCTGGTTTGATTTATGTAAGTCAATACTTTGCAAGCTAAATTAGATTTTTCTGCTCTTTTAAAGACCTTGACTAAGGGGAAGAGCATCAGTACAGCTATGCATAAACAGGCCCTGGCAAGAAGAAAATGGCAGGTGAGATAGTGGGTGCTGCTTGAGTCATATTTATTTGTGCTCACTCAAGGGGGAAATTTAATTTTGCGCCCTTCACATACTGGGACTAGAGCAATATCTTTCTTTTTTTTCTGTTGTTTAGAGGTCACTCATCGGCTACAAGTCCAAAATGGTGATGAGAGCCATCCCAGAGCTACTGGATGACGCCTCAAAGCTCACATCTATTGCAGTGTCCAAGCATCTCAAGGAGAAGAATGGAAGCTCACCACCTCCATCGTCATCTTCAGAATCAGAAGAGGACATAGATGAGCTTCCTTTCATTCCCATGCCTTTGAATATGGTGTTCTCAGGCTCCAGGATGTCTCTGACAGAGATCACAGGGGATGACGAGGCTTTGGATGGTGCCATACCTGCCAAAGGAAATCATCACAGGGAGGAGCCGATGGAGTCAGAGCCATCAGCAACAGGAAACGATGGGGAGTCTGAGCAATCGGGGAAGGAAGGTGACAGGCCCAGGAAGCCTCTTCAGAGAGGGTCGAGCGTGGAGGCCGAAGAGGCCCGGGTGAAGTCCAGGAGGGCGACAATGCGCAGAGGCAGCTCTGCCGACAGCGCCCTGCTCCTTCACATCTCACCAGAAGAGGGCGCTGCAGCGGAGGAGGACGAGGAAGGCAGCAAGAGTCTGAAGAAGGCTGTCTCCATGGAGCTTCCCAGGAGGAGCCCAAGCCCTGGTCCGGGCAAGCTAAGCCAGGAGGACTACGCCCTGAAGCTGGAGCTCATGAGGCAGAGGCTCCTCCGGGGTGGATCTGTGGACAAGAAGATGAGTGGGTTACGCGGCCCCCTGCTGGAGACCCTAGGGGTGGATGACGAAAGACGGACGTCATCCCTCGATCGCAACTTACGCAGGGCAAGGATGGGTGCCGGGGGTATGACAAGGGCAGCCTCAACGGAGAGCGCCTCAGAGGGCTCACCAAAGACAAAGGTGTTTCGAAAGAGTGCCTCGTTTAGCCAAGGTGACCCTGAAGCTACTCCACTGCACAGGCGCTCCGGAGCTCCACTGGAGATCCCTAACACCCAGACAGGTCCGATGGGAGAGCAGAAGCTCCATGAAGCGATATCTATGTCAGTCCTTACTGAGCAAACCAGGCTAGAGTCGAGGCCTGAGTCTCCCATTGAGCTGAACTCTGTGCCACCCACTCCTGAGCTGATACATCAAGAAAGGAAACAGGGGGAAAAGTGGATCTTAGGAAATGAAGAGATGGATGAGGAACAAGATGGGACAACAATCTCTGAATTGTCTTCTCAAAGTCACGAGGAGGACAATGTGTCTTTGTCTTCACATGCTGCAGTGAAGGACTCTGTCCCAGTGGTTGCTCCTGTGGTGAAAGCTGAAAGCAGCAGTAGGAGAGAGAGTGTCGTTTCCAGTTCAAACGAAAGCGAAGTCAAATCAGAAGTTGAGTCCTCTGCATCAACTCCTTCTGAGAAGAAAAAATCAGCCTATGCTGATGTGATGCAAACCATCACTGGGTTGCAACCCAACGGGAAGCAGCTTCACATCTCTACAACCACAACTCCGCTCACCCACTCAAGGACTCGCTCCAACCCTGAAACTATCCTCTTACCAGAGCATCCTGCTGTCTTTGCCAAAGTGGCCTCACCAGTTTCTCCCGTTCTCAGAACTGACATCAAGGACATTGATTCGGAGGAGGTTTTCGAGGCAAGGTTCAAAAAGCGTGAGTCTTCTCTTACCCGTGGCCTGAAGCGTCTGACAAGGACTAAGTCGGAGGAGAAGTCTCCGGTCATGCCCCGGAAAATGGGCGAGGAAATCTATAGACCTGGTCCTACTGGGGCACCTTTGGAGATGGTGTCCAGAGGACTCCAGGAGAAATCAAAGTCAGTCCAGGACCTCAGGGAGGTGGAGAAAGACCTCGGCTTGATTGGCAGGTTCTCCATGCGGGCAAAGAAGTCGTCCCTCACTCCCAAGAAAGAGGAGAAGCCCAAGGAAGAGGTAAAGGATGAGTCGGCTACCAAGCGCAGGGTGTCTTGGGCTCTGGGTCGTAGCAAGTCCTTGGACAAAAAAGGGACAGAGACCTTGAGGACAGATGAGGATGTGGAACTAAAGAAGGAAGTCTTTGAAAGGGACCAGCAGAAGGTTCCGGAGTCACCCGTGTTGGCCATGAGACGCAGGTTTGAGTCAAAGGTGTCAGGAATCTCTGAGAAAATCCGCAGTCGTTCCGAGGAGAGGAAGGAAACAAAGGGTCTGAAACCCTCACCACCTGAGGTCAAAAAATCTGAAACTCCCACAGAAGTGAAACCAGATCAAAAGAAAATTGGTGAATCACCAGTCCTGGCCATGCGCAAGAAGTTTGAAAACAAGGTCGCTGGCATCTTTCGTAGCCAGTCTCAAGACAGGGAGGCAGAGACTGACGTGAAGCCAGAGGGCAAGAGAACGCCTCTTCTCTCTCGTCTCCGACACTCCCAGTCTGAGGGCACTAGTCTGAAGAGGATGGACATCCCTGAAAACCAACTTGCAGAACAAACGGGCAAATTAGGTGGCAATGAGTCAGTCGAATCCACCAACAGTATGCAGGCCGACTTGAAATCTTCTCAAAGTAAGCAGTGTCATTTTTCCACAACCTTAAAAGCCTTTGTCCAGAGATGCTGCACATTAGTTCATTAGATTGCAGTTGCATAAGCGCATGCATATTTTAAACATATTACTGTGCCGTGCTGTCTGCAATGATTTGATGATTACAGTGCTGTTATGCAACAATGACAGCCACTCCTCAAAGTAATATAATTATCTATCTCTCTCTGTTACAGCACCAGAGAATGACCGTCGCTCCCGATGGGATCGATGGGGCCTGTCAAGAGGCAAGAGAGGCAAAAGCCCTGCCCAGCTAAGCACCGCATCATCTGTTTCCAAGGAAGAGGAAGCTCAAAATCAAAATCAGGAGTACACACGTTCCTCTTCGGGTATGTGAGGACCGCGGCATAGCCTACTGTAGCTGTGAAGCTGTGGCTATTGAATGTGAAAGCAATTTCAGTCACACTACTTTATATTCTAAGTTTTTTTTTTCATTTCCATAATGTAGTCAGTATCTGATAATTTGATCCAAAGTTTTATTTTTTCACTATAGCTTTGAAAGTCAGTGCTCACTTACAAAAGAGAACTGACATTCAAGCTAATGTGTAGAGGGAAACCTTTGAGAAACAATAGCCTTAATATAACCAGAGGATAGTTATGCAGATGTATAAATGTCAACCCATTATAAAAAGATAAACCAGAAAAAATAATCAAGAGAGATGGTGTGTGTACAGTACGGTGCAGACACTTTAGTGAGAACCAGATGTTGGAGTGCCAGGTTAAGAGCTGATCGATGTTTTATAAGATCCTGATTTGCATTTTGGATTAATGTTGGCTTTCATTTCCCAGACTTCCCACCGGTTTTCCACATTAAGCTAAAGGACCACATCCTTCTGGAGGGAGACCCAGTCACACTCAGCTGTCTTCCTGCTGGGAACCCATTGCCAAAAATCATCTGGATGAAAGGTAGAAACATGTCTACCCATTCTAGAATGAATGAATGCAGTATTTAGTATCATTCTGGATGGAATTAAAATGATCTACAGTAAAAGTCACAAAAACAATTTTGCACTGACTTGTACACAAGTTGTGTCATCTTATCTTTCCAGATAAGAAACCAATGGAGATTGACAGCAGAATGAACCTGATGTCCAGTCCAGACGGGAGACAGCTTCTGATGATCCTGAACACCACCAAGAAGGATGCTGGCTTGTACGAGTGTGTGGCCACCAACCCTCTGGCTTCATCCACCAGCTCCTGCACCATCTCCCTGGCCTGTGAGTCTTGAGCTCTGTGATCCTGGCTCAGGGGGTTATTCTGCTCGGACACACATCCATATAACCTAATGCTTCATTTCAAAATCAAATCTCATGTGGGATAGCATAATTGGATCAGGTTCGATATTAGATTTGAGTCAAATTTGATTTTAAGGATATAACATTTGTAGAGGCACACAGAGAGTCGAATCACTTCCCATTAGACACTGACAAGAAGCCACTTACTAGGGCTGCCCTTGCTTTATTTGATCCATTTATTGTATTTCTGCACTGGAATTGGCATCTCTGTTCTTTTTCGTTTGCCTCCTCCTTGTTTCATGTAATATTGTCTTGAAAAAATAATGCAAGAAGCAAAACTCTAAATGATTTATAAACCAAACTTTGGGGGCTTTCTTTAGTGTCATGTTAAATTTGTTTCAACAACCGCTACTTTGGTTCGGTTTCCTTAAAAGTTCTCGGCAAAGTACCTTACATAGTCTCTCCGTCGGCCGTCTTAAGGTGTCCCAAAACGACCTGGAACGCCGGAGGTTCCTCAGACGTACAACAACACCGCCCTGGTGCTGTGGAAACCTGCGGACACCAAACCGCCATGCACATACTCACTCGAGAGAAGAACCGAGGGTAAGCTTCCTTCATAAATTCTTAGCTCTAATCTTCCCTTACTCTTTGAAATCCCACTAAGACTCTGAAACACTTATGATTGTTGTAAAATAAATGTCATATTAAATCTTGGCCATTTGAATTTATTACACCGAAAAATGCTTCATTGGACACAGTGGTTGCCTTTAAGTTTTATTGTGTTCTTGGAGTCTTGGACAAATTTCCTCCTCATAAAAAAAATAAACGAAAAGTCACATTTATAGGGATTATACTAAAATACAGTACAAGATTTGCTTTTATAACTCACATTAAGAAACATTTTCCACTCGACAGGTGAACCCAACTGGCTGATCGTGGCTACGGGTTTGGTGGATTGTTACCACAACGTTACAGAACTGCCCACCGGAGGCTCCCTTAGGTTTAGAGTGGCTTGTGTCAACAAGGCAGGCCAGGGACCATATAGCAACAACTCTGAAAAAGTGTTCCTGGGAACCTCAGGTAAAAAAACATACTGACTACATAAAAACATACAGTACTCTTTTCTTTTGTTCTTTTGTTGCATCCCTGAAACAAGTACTTTACAGTATGCTGTACATGTACCGATACTTTATACTTTATACTTTATACTATTCATACAGTACATATACATAGAGTGCTCCATATAGGATATAGACATGGACTGCTCCATATAGGATATAGACATGGACTGTTTCCTGACTGACTGTTTCCTGACTGATTCCTTCCTGTAATCATGAATTTACCTCTTGAATCAATTTTTTTCAAGATATGGATGTTTTTGGGAGTGAATGCATAAAGCCTAATACTGTACATCAGCACATCTGTATTACCTTAACACAATAATATTCTCTCTTTCATATATACTGTGCATGTATATATATATATATATATATATATATATGCTTGCATAAATTTCACCCACCCCTTGGAAATGATTTCCTATATCCTTATCTGACAGGGAGTGCGTTCACTAAGCCGGTGAAAGGAAAGGCCGTCTCTCCGTCTCCTGCCTCAGATGTCCCCGTTCCACCACCAGGCGCTGCCATGGCAACCACCTCCGTCGTCGTCCAACGCAGTAAATCCGTGCCTGCTGTGTCTCCCTCCTCACCACCACAAGCCTTCCCAGCACCCTTCCCTGCTGCTCAGATCCCCGTCCAGATCCCGTCCCGACCGGCCACAGCGAGCCCCACGTCACCCGTCACGCCTCCTCAAGCCCCCACAGGACCCCCCACCAGGACCCCCCGCGTCTGGCCACCTCACCGTGCTGCTGATACCCAATCACCAACTAACATTCCTCCCATGCAGAGACGGACAGGTCCGTCAGCCAATAGCGTGACGGACTCAGCACTCGTCACGCCTTCTCCTCAGGCTCCACCAGTAGTTAAACCCATAGCACCTCTGGTCCCGCCCAAACCTCAGAGCCCTGTGAATGTGGTGCCACCCATCACTCAAACCCCACCAGTGCCCTCTTTGACCCACCCTATGCCCACCACCACTACCAGCGCCAGCACTACCTCCTCCACTTCCCCTTCCTCTCCCTCTCCCTCGGCCACCATGCCTTTACCCAGCAGACCCATCTCCCCTGTGCCATCGTACGTGCCAGCCACCACTGCCCGTGTGGCACCCACTCCTATCTCTCCCCCTGTAGTGTTGGTAAGCAGCATGAGCCCCATCGGCGAGGGCCCGAGCGCCCCGACCCCTCTCACCCCCACCGGGCGTGAGGTGAACCCTTCCACCAAGGCCAGTGACACCGGCCTGAGGCAAGGGGTGCCTCAGAAACCATACACCTTCCTGGATGAGAAGACAAGGTATTAGAGCTCAGTCGCCTACTGTTTCCTTCTCGTTATCCCATCCTGTCATGGAATTCACACAAAGAACAAATAGAACATTGGAAGCTTTGGAAGCTTCCCAAGTGGCTTGGGAAGTACAGTATGTACAGTATCACATTTCTCAGCCATTTTAAATGAATGTGTTAGCTCAAGTGACTACAGCTATTTATTACATTTGTAGATGAATGTGTCATCTGAGGTAAAGAGAAATGTACTGCAGTACCGAGATTTTTGAAAAGTGTGGTTATGTTTGAGAGATTCTCTTGTTTTGTTTTTGCAGAGGACGATTTGGGGTGATCCGTGAATGCCGCGAAAATGTCACAGGTAAAATGTTCATGGCCAAGATCGTGTCGTACGAGCAGGATACCAAACAGCAGGTGGTGCAGGAATATCAGACCCTCAAGTCGCTGCACAATGACAGGATCATGGCTTTGCACGAAGCTTATGTCACCCCACGCTACCTGGTACTCATCACAGAGAACTGCACAGGGAAAGAGATCCTCTACAGTCTCATTGACAGGTTGGTGTGTGTGTGTGTGTGTGTGTGTGTGTGTGTGTATACAGTATGTGTGTCTGTATGTGTGTGTGAGAGAGAGAGATAGAGTCTGTATTTTAGGTACAAATTATCATGCAATTGAGAGTGAGAGATTGAGAGACTTACATTGTTAGAAATACATTGAATCCTATTTTACTTTTTTTCCGTCAGGTTCCGGTATTCTGAGGATGATATTGTGCAGTATCTGGTAGGGATACTGCAGGGTTTGGAGTACCTGCACAACCGACGGATCCTCCATCTTGACATCAAACCAGACAACATCATGGTCACCAATCTCAATGTCATAAAGATCGTAGACTTGGGCAGTGCTCAGAGTTTTAATCCTCTTTCACTTAGAAGCTACAGCAGAGACCTGGGAACCTTAGAATACTCTGGTAAGCTATGAGACAAAATATGTCAGTGGAGTGGCTATGCTAACTGCTAAGTGCTATTGCACTTCAGATTCATTGTCTCTAAAAACTTAATAGCATAGCTTAATAGCATATATATACAGTAAATTTAATCGTAACATTAACCCCAACACTATCATATACAGTAAGTCTTGTTGATCATACAGAACTGTACATTTTACAATTATCTGGATTTATTTCTATCAACCATATACAAAAATCTGTTGGAAATGGCTGATGATGAAATGCAGTTATGTAGGACCCAGAGACGTTAGTCTTTTGTGTACCCAGCAGCTGCTGTAGCAGCAGTAGCAGGAGGTATGAGTCACCATTAGGAGCCCAAACAGACACTTTTGAGGGGGAATGTGTCATGAACTGCCATGTTGTTTTTCTCTGTAGCTCCTGAGCTCTTGAAAGGTGATGTGGTGGGCCCCCCTGCAGACATGTGGGGCGTGGGAGTGCTCGTCTACATCATGTGAGTCCTAGGAGTTAGTCAGAACACAGTCACTCTGTACTATGGAAGAAACAAACAAAAGTTTTAGAAAACTCTGAACTAAGGTTCTTGGCATACTGTACCACCTTTTGTTAAACTAATTTGCTATACAATTTATGCCATAGTTTTAGTACGTTAGGTCCCACAGTTTTTCATGGAATTGTTTTGTGCGGATGAATGTTATGTTTACCCCATGAAGACGTCTGTCTCACTTGTGTTTCTGGTCAGGCTCAGTGGAAGACTACCGTTCCAGGAGAAGGACCTAAAGCAGACTGAGACCAAAATACTGGCAGCCAAGTTTGACGCCACTAAGCTGTACCCAAATGTGTCCCAAAGTGCCTCCGCCTTCCTGAAGAAGGCTCTCAATGGCTATCCCTGGTGAGGGACTGGAGCTCTATTAGTGTAGAGGACTGATGTCTGATAAGCTTGATGTCTGATAAGGCCATTATATAAAGTAAATCTAACTGCTGTTTAGCAGACGCTTTTATCCAAAGTGACATGGACTCGCAGCATGGGGTCGAGCGATGTAGCCTAACCGCTGCTCCACCACGCCTGTCATTATAATGTAATCAGTGATGCTTTAGATTATGTATGCAGTATAGATCCCTGGGTAACACACTTTTTTCCCCATTAGTGCATTTTGCATTAGTGCAAGCTCTACAGGGACATCATCTTAGTTAGAGACCTACAGTACAGTACACTTTGATGAATATATTGACTTTTTGACACTTTATTTGATACAAATTATTGATAAGCTATGTTGGTGAAATCAGTCTTTTAAAGGCTCGCAGCGCAATCAATGCAAACCTGTTGTGGCTGTCTCTTCCCCAGGTCCCGGCCCACCACCAAGGACTGCTTCTCCCACGGCTGGCTGCAAGACTCCTATCTGATGAAGCTCCGCCGCCAGACCCTCACCTTCACCACGGCACGCCTCAAAGAGTTCCTGGGCGAGCACCAGAGGCGCCGAGTGGAGACCGCCACCAAGCACAAGGTCCTGTTGCGGGCCTACCAGAGCGGGCCGCAGTCCCCCACCTCCCCTACTCCTGTCACCCAGTGAGCAGAGCTCTCGGCTGGGGAAGTGTGAGCGGCTCTCTCCCCCGCCGACCCTCCAACCCCTTCCGGGTCTTACAGAGCACAGCGCGACTGGAGGTGTTCAAGCAAGCAAGGCTGGGCCGAGCTGCAGAGACTCCTGCATGTGAGACAGCAGTGTCAGCCCACAGAGCTATGACAGAGAGAGAGAGAAAGAGAGAGAGAGAGAGAGAGAGAGAAAGAGAGAGAGAGAGAGAGAGAGAGAGAGTGGACCGAGATGGCTGGCATCTGAAATTCAGATCAAACCAAGATGGATTTCAAAGGGAGTAATGAACTGCTTGTATCGGACCATCTAATTAGCTAAGTGTTCATACTTAGAGAGGAGTCGGCAGTTTTATGACTTTCCTTTAGTCGTAGAGAATCTTCGATTTTTTTTTTTTTTTGAAGATGAAGAAGTAGAGGTTTGATCGGAGTGAAGCCGGCACGTTTAATTTATTTCCTCTGCCTGGGTCGCAATCAAAAGGCAATCCAGGCAGAATGTAATTCATGTATTTAAATAACAGTACAGTTCAATAAAGATGTTGGCTCATAAATCACGTCGGAGGTTTTGACTGTGTAAGCAATATGTCACTATTCAAATCAAAGACTCTTCAGAATGGAACTTGATTGATAGTTATTGGAATGGTGAGTCATCCACACTGTACTCAACTGGACTCTGGCATACAGTAGGAGGTAATTTAGGTCCCTAGTAGTGACCGGTTAGAGACAAATGCTGTACTTGACTTTACGCTGCTATGTGTTGTAATATTTTCAGTTGCAGAAACCCACCGTATGACAGTGTGCCATGTTTACTTCCCCAATTATTTGCACCTTTTGGTGAACGTGAAATGTACCTTTTAGTATAACATAACGCACTCTTGTGTGCTGCTGAGTTCCTCTTGGATGTTGTGAACAGTTTGCTGGATGTTGCGGCAACATTTGTGGACATTTGTAATGGCCGTGTTTGAATATTCATAATATTTTACAGTTTTTACATGCTTTGGAGTGATTTTTTGATAGAGACATGTTTCTATGGACACAAGATAATTGGATAAAGGAGAACCAGTGGTTCTCTATTCTACCAATTAATTTTTCTCGTTGACTGTTGCATATTGAGCAGATTTGATGTTGATTCCTCAGTGTCATTTAGTACCAACAACAGCCAAGCTGGAGAAACATTTCTCTTGCAAAGAAAAAGATAAACTCTCATGCCAACCATGACTCTGCAAGCACATATGCTTTACATGAGACTGGGACGCAGGAATGACACTGACTTTTCAGTGTTGTGCTAGAACATACTGTACACAAGCAGCCAAATCTTAAAGGAGAAATCTGGTGTGAATTAATCCATAGCATTGCTCTTCCCGGTGACCATGTGCTGTTTGTAATAAGAAGAACCAGAAAAATTGACATAACATAGACCAAATATTGAACTGGCATTTAACTTTAACTAAGTGAAACTGAAAGTACTGTAAGTTACTGTGCCCCATTCATTAAGTGTTAGCTGCCGGTTCACTATGTGTATGTTGTATCACATTGTTGTGCTTCTACTGACAGCGCTTGGTGACTGTAACAACAGGGCAATGGATTAATTCACTCAGGATTTCTCCTTTTATAGTATATATGAAAAAGTAATGTTGAGTGCCATAGAGTTCTTTATTGGTGGTCATGAAGACCTCTCATTATAATGTCATGTGATTCAGTGGTGTATTCTTATCTAGAAGAATACACTTATACCACACATTGAATGCAGCAACGTGAATAACTGATAGACAATACTGTTAATGGTTTGTCAATATTAAGTAATTCATTGAATGTAATGTAAATCAGGTTATTCTAGATATCAAGCATGATAAGATTAATGGTATGTAAAACATAAAGTTCAGTACTATTCTTCTACTGGTTGTCCAGAAATAGAAGTTCATGTGTTGTTGTCACATTACATGAATTAACACAACAGTGTGCCTGAAAGAATCAGACTAGCAGATGTTTGTTAACAGAGTGACTGTTCAGAGAGTATTCAGATCTTATCCAGATTATTTAAGAGACTCCAGTGATTCAAGAGTAGTTAATATATAGAACTGAATTCCACTCAGTTTACTAATAAAGGTAAATGATATACAGTATTATTGGATAACTGTCAGTGTGTTTGTGAATATGGACCCTCGTATGAAATGTTGTGTCAATGCACAGGCCTTACATATGATTCTGAATGGCCCGGTTAGTCCAGGCTGGACAGAAGATTGCTGTAGAGAGTGTAAATTTGAAGTGAATGTGCAATACCCTACTATGTTTGTTTGCATACAGTACCCAAGACTCTTCACTCCTATTCTCTTTGGAAAAACATACTGTTCTGACTCTAACAAAAACCTTCTCTTCAGATGTCACACATATAAAGATACAAAGGACATATTGTAGGTGTTTTTCCTGAAACCCATCTGGATGTACTTTTGTTTTCAAGTTCTTGTCAAATAAAACATTTGCATAAAATCATAACCATTGACTCATGGTGGTGAATTGACAGAGGAATGGAGCATAGTTTGAATTTAGAGGACCACTATTAGAGCACTTCACCCAAGATGGCATCGTATTTTGGCGCAGTCCAAAGAAATGACGGATAGGTTTGATCAAACATGTCTCTTAAACATATTGCAAATCTTAAGTCTGCACACGTTTATGGTGATCTAGGCCCATTTTTATTCATGGCAACACCAGTGAACAGCTTTTCAGCCACCTACATGCAGTTTCAGCTTGCCTTTACTGCAGTTACTGTTCTTTATTGTACAGTACCTGTGAGTCATTATGTGCCAAATGATAAGAAAGAGAACATTTTTTTCGTTGGTGAATTTTTAATGTAATCAAAACATCAACAGTATAATGGCAACAGAATTGACCCTTTATGCATGTAGTACAATAAAGAGAGGGGATGTACAATCACTATTCTAGAAGACACCATTCCAGAAGATCAACTAGAACCATCTCCTTTTCCAGTGGAGAGCCCTACCTGGTTTTCTCTGTTCACCACAACATCCCTCTTTGAAGTGGCATCAAGTGCATTTTAAACCAGACTTCATTATTATAAAAAGTGCTCAATATAAAAGATACATCATGAAAAATGCACTTAGTTTTTTTTGTAAAATAATTTATAACTCAGCCTTTCATTACATGAATTACTCAGTAATTCAATTCCTTAACCCCACAATTAACCTCTAACTCAACATTGCTCAGCACATACTAAAATAGCCTCCCTGCAAACCAGCCAGTCACTGACTTAACCCTTACCCGTCTATACTGTATGCTGTACCTTTCTCTCCCTCCAATTCAGCCTTTCACTCACTCCTTACCTTACACGTCTTTTTTATCAGTAAAAAAAGTACCATACATGCCAGCAAACTTGCCTTACAGAAATGCCTATCAGCCATCTATCCAGGTAGATCTCTGTTCAATTCCCACGTTAATATC
>JASCQY010000078.1:2541588-2557245 GCA_030264315.1 Sardinella tawilis | reverse complement strand
CACCTAAACTTTGCCCCGGGAAACCTCTGCACTGTCAAACAATATTAATCCACAGCTGTTCCGAGCCGGTCTGCCCCGTCACGAACTTAATGTACCACTGTGAGCGGACGGACATACTCTGTCTGAAAGGGCTAAAGGTATGATCTGCCTCCCCCTTTGGCCACATGATTGAAAAGCATGGTGTAATTGTTTTGAAAAGTCAGACTGCAAGTGCAAGTTAAAACAGGAGGACTGCTTGTGCTAATGTACTGTAGGCGTAATGGCAGTTGGAGGACTGCCTTCAAAATTATTGTGGTACAGTAGGCTACTACTTCCACTATAACGAAGTTGGAGTGTATTGTGACCTACTACAAAACTTTTACCAACTTTAATTTACAGTAGCTGTACACTGGTCTAGCACTGCATTATACTCAAACTTGAACTCTGCATATCAAAGCCAAACTTTTCAAAAATTTCACCAGCCTGGACTGTATTCCTCTAGCTTTATTGACAATGCACAGTGCACCTTCAATGTAGTCACATAGGCTACATGTATTACCAAAGTCCTTCGCATAATTTTCCCCCATGAAGGTATCAGAGACTAAATTGATGATTTGTGTTAGCCTACATAGCCATCCGAATTAACAATTCCTTACCAAAGAGTAGGCCAACAGAATTAGAGTAGTTGCTGTACTCTCTGGTTGAATGTGTTGGAGCAGGCGTAGCGGCGAACAGAAACACACTGCTAGTCTCTAGGACCCTGGAGATTACCCTTGGATTCCCTCAGCTGTTGGCGCGCTGCCATCATTCCCTCTCCTCGGGGAAGCTCGTGGGATAGAGCGCCCTCAGCCCAATATCCGCTGGAGCATCTCCATCAGACGGACACCTCATCCTTGAGCTAACTGACAAGAAGAGGGTGTAGAACATCTGAGAGACAGTAAAATGCGGAGACCATAAGTTTGTTTAAAAAAAGAACTCAAAGATTTTATAATTTCTGCCAGAAAAGAAAGTTAATATTAAAAGAAAAGATGCTGCACCTACCTAGATGGGTGTTGAAGTTATCGGTTTGCCTGGTCCTCATTAAGTCGACGTCATGCGCGCAGGCAACAGGTAAGCAACTTTGCCTGATTAAAACCACCTACAGCACACTAGCTTAGCATGTCATATTGGTATGAAAAGCTACAGTATCTATGCTAAATACATTATCATTTAAGATGAGTAGTGGTTCATTAGGATTAAATTCTCATTACAGTGGTTATGGTCTTATAATGGTCACACTATATTGTCTTTAATGCAAGTTAAAAAAAAAAAAAAAGAAAAAAAAATGAAAAAGAATAACAATGGAAAACCTTAGGAGGGCAAGAACCCCACCACTGTCTGTTGGCTAGTTTGAATGACAGCATTGTCAGAACAATGGACACAGTTCATTCTTCTGGGTGGGAAAGAACTGTTTAATTTGCCAACATAAAATCCATTTTAAAACTATAGAAACTATAGAAAATGACTATATATCCTCACATAAGAAATGATTACCACTACAAAATATTGTTTTTGTAGTGTTTTTAGTTACAATCTTCTTTGGGGTTAAAATTTGTGTGGGGCCACAGATGACCCAACAGAAGAAGTGAACCTTCAAAGGTGATGCCATGGTGGAAGCTGTTACCTCTCAAAATCCCTTATCTGAGTCTGAGAGGGAGCTTGACTGGAAAAGACATTTTGCAAATTACTGTGTGTAAATGGGCAAAGATGTTCGCACTTGTTTTTTTTTTGCTAGACTTACAGTATATTACTGTATTGTACCCCTCTCTTTGAATGAATGAGTGTTTGTGTGTGTGTGTGTGTTCATGTCTTTCGGTCTGCAGATGTGCGTGTGGTTTGCAAGTTTATGTATGCCTGTGTGTGTGTGTGTGTGTGTGTGTGCGCGTGCACATGCGTGCGTGTGTGTGTGAGAGAGAGACAGACAGAGAGAGAGTTTACATCAGTAGGTGTTTGTCTATCTGTGTGTATCTTGGCAATCATATGTGTGTAAATAATATAAAAAAAAAAAAAAAGATTCAGATGACATCAGCGCTGCTGTCGGTTCTCAGACATGCCTCTCCACACTCGGCAGGACTGCTGTTAGGGAAACAGGCCGTCCAGCTTGTCCTACTTGCACTTCCATGCCAGCATTGCTTTCCGCTTTTTATTTTAACAGCTCTGATCTAAACGGCCACATTGTCTCCCACTCCCTGCACCAACCCAGAGCAATCACAGGCTGTTTGTCTGGAGCTTCTGACAGTAATTGATTGGGATGTTGGTTATTGGCTGACCTGATTCAGAGTTGCCGCCCTCATCAGAGGCCGAGGTTCAGTGAAGAACTCCCTGTACCAGAGATTGTCTCGGTGCAATTGATAGTGAAATTGGGGCATTATTGAAAAGAAAAACAGGAAATATGTGGGGCATTGGGTATTGTACATTAGGTATTGTAGTTCTGAGTTTTTGAAGCCCTAGACAAACACTTTGCATGCTTAATAAAATACAAAGTCATAGCAGTCTACCATGAGCCACAATGTCAATCCCCAAAACTGCATTGTGTATGAGTCATTTGCAAGTTCCATATGGGGTTTCTTGTCCACCAACAGTGGAAACTTGCCTTGAGGTGGGAGTCCACAGACAATGTAATGACTGCCATCCGAACAGAGGTATTATTAAATGAAAGCTTTGGATTTTATCACTGTGCTTTCATTTTATAATCTGAGACCACATCCGGAACCTTTCCTGTAGACTCAGTCACAGCTGTTGTAGAGACCTGTAACAACATGCAATTTTCTCACATACACCAATTAGCCTACACTTACACAAACTATTTGATGCATTTCACTTCTGCATTTATTAACTCACATGCTCACATGCTGCACACTTACTGTAAACCACCGCAAACTGTTGATGTGATGAATGCACATACTGTATTGGTAACTTGCACTTACATTTAAATTGGTCTGCTCGAATTAGGCTAACATTTTCTGCTTTGCATATTTGATTGCATTGTGTTTCCTCTCTTATGTGGGTTGTTAGAGTAGACTACTGTTCAACAGGCTTAATATTTCTGTCCTCCCAGGCCCAGGCCACCTGCAATGTGTGATGCCAGTGACAGGCAGCCAAGATACTGCCAGCTGTGCTTGCCGTGGTTGGCAGCACCTGTTACCATCTCCCTGAACTGAATAGGACCCTTTACACATAGTAGAAAAACGTATTCATGAAAGTGGGCACTGACCTGGTGAGGGGAAACACCATAGCAGCTTCACTTTTAAAGGACAAGTCCGGGGAGAAAAAAAAACAATCCATTGACTCGTTGTTCAAGGTCACTGAGTGTTGTCAGTAGGAAGAAGGACAAGAAAATTTGTGAACCAGCTGCTAACGCTAACAGAAAAGGGCACAGGAAACTGAGTTTCCTTTCCCCCATCAGTCAGCATTACAATAGCTGCTGTTTCGTTATTCAGTCTGTGCACCAAATATTCTCATTCCTCTTCCAACCTACAGTACTTGGCAAACTCAAACAGCAGGGATATGGGTTGATTTACCCCTGACCTTTCATTTAAATACATTTGTGCTAGTTGTAGGAAATTGCTATCCAAATATTATGATCAGAATTATAGTACTGTTAACTGAGTTGCAATTTTGCATCATTGTTTCAAGACTAATTCTCCTCAGATAAACAGGCAAATTGGCAAACACGCAAACACTGTTGCAGGGTGACAGACAGATAAAACACTTTTTTTATGAAACCACAGACAGGGACAATTAGAAAGTCCCTAACAAGCGTTACATCACCAGGGGACTGAGTGTTTGCTCTTGACAAAAGAAAAAAAAAAAAACTGGCATTGCCCATCAGGAATGCACTGTAGGGACATTCTCATGGAAGATACAATCTTCTTTTTCCTGCGAGGCCGGTGTCGGGCTGGCTCATGCCAAGCGTGAATGGCCAGAGGAGCACTGAAGGAAATCGGCAATTAATTTCCCCTCAGGCAGGCCAGAGCCAACCCGTATGCCTGGTGGCCACACCAGACTGGCAGTAGAAAGACAGAGAGGGCGAGAGAGAGAGAGGGAGAGAGAGAGAGAGAGAGAGCAGGAGAAGAGGGGGCAACTGCTTTTTGAAAAGGCCCTTTTTCAGAGTTGGAGGAAAGATTTTTACAGGGTCAATTATGCGCTTGAGGAATTGCACAGACAAAGCGAGTGAACAAAACCAGTGCTCTTCAGGGTGATGTGAAAGTGAGGGAGAAGTGCACTACTGTGATCGCACTCTAGTTCACTTTTGGGTTCACTTTTGGGGTAGTAAAAGGAGAGGAATCAGAAAATTCGGAAACCATCCGTGTGTGTATATGTGTGTGTGTGTGTGTGTGCATATGCTCTTGCGTGCATGATGTGTGTGCATACAGTATGCATGTTTTCACATGTCCATGTGTGAAAGAGAGCGAGAGAAGAACCTTTAAAAACAGTATTCCCTACTGTTCCCGAAGGTTCCACAAAACTTGTCTGATCATTTGTTTAAAATCAACTTGTATTTTTCATTTTGTTTACCTCCCATGAATAATCAACGATTAGTCCTTCCATGACAACTACTGACCGGTGTCTCCAAATTTGCATTTCACCAGTAGTTTACTTTGGAATCTGGGGAGTTTCAGGACTTTACGCCTCTTGTTTGGTCCTCGATGAAATTGCCTCTAGCCAACTCTAAGCCTCTAAGAACTATTTATTACATTCACTTCCATGGTTTTAAGTCTTGTAGTAAGAACAAAAAGGATCGTTTGCACTTTTGAATGAGGATTTCAGTATAGAGTAGGCGACAGTACATAAAGGACTGACTCACAGCTGAAACAAGCCACAGTGCAGGCTGGGTGCTGCTGATGGGACCTCAGGGCCTGCCCTCATCATTGTATTGTGTTTATTTTATGAGTTAACAGACCATAGCTCGAAAGCGCTACTTGATAGTCATTTTGGCCTGAGAATCATTTCAAGATATTTAACAGCTGTCTCACTCATTGCCTCTCAATGCAACTACTGTGCCCTTATCTATAGCAACAAATGGCTGATTGTGCAGATGTATGGTGTGTGTGTGTGTGTGTGTGTGTGTGCGCGCGTGTGTGTGTGTGTGTGTGTGCGTGTGCGTGTGTGTGTGTGCCATTATGTCTCACTCTTTTTTATGATGAATGCAGTATTGTAGATTGGGATGGGAGAATCTGCCAAGGAACCCACTCATAAATACCACAGCAACTGTTCCTGCGAGCAAAGGCCAGTCTCTTTCCCCTCGCTCATTTTTTCCCCTCTCAAACTGCCTCTCATCTCATGATTGAACAATGTTAAACACGTCCTCAATGTTCCAAGAGTATTATTTAGACACCAATTACAGTAAGCACTGATAAAAAAAATAAATTAAAAAAAACGTTTTAGACACATCAGACTTTGATTTTTGAGTATCAGCACTGCAGCCATAATATGGTTTACATTTTTTTAAATGTAAAATGCAGTTTCTTTTGTGTGTTTATTTAATTTTAGATCTCTCGAAGATAGAGCAAAAGAGCCAGAAAGATTAGACTCACTGAGAGAGTTCAGACCTTCAGTCAATGTATACAAACCACTTCTGTGAATGTAAAGCTAAAGGCAAGGCTGGGTAAATGTTTAGCCTCTATAGTATGGCTTGGAGTCAACATGTGGTGAAGATGATGATTGTGGAAATTCTACACATGACCACAGAGCTAAACATTCCCTGAGGTTGAAAGAATGCCTTTGGACAATGTTAAACTTTAACCGGTTTTGCATAGCTGTAGTTTTTAGCTTTAAAAAAATATGACGTTTTACAACACATTATGCCCAATGGTTAACCCTTTTACAGGTATTTGTTGTAACACAATTTAATCCAGTCATAGGTAGTCATACTACTGCTCTCCATACAGGAAAGCAGTTATAATGTGTAGTCAGTGTAATGTAGTGTAGTCATGTGCAGTAGTGATGCATAATGTCATCAATGACAAAACTTCTGAAACAGAGAAGAAGTTTTCATTTATGACACTCAACATTTTTCTAAATGTGTCAGAAAAAGGACTGAACATATATTTTGTGTTCAGACAGCAGATGGCACTAGTTTCTTGTCTAAGTCAACTGCGCCCTCCTAAGGTTGTGAGCACATGTGTGCGCAGTGTGCCCTACTGAAGGCAAGGCCAGTCAGTCTGTGCAAAATGAGTCAATGCAGACTTTTCTGTCATCATCACACAATTCACTTTGGCCTACATGTATAACAAAGTATGAATTCAGTGCAGTAGGATCAAGAGCTCCTTTAGACTTACTTAACAGAGCCCAAATTTATCCCATTTATCACCAATGCATGGCGTCTTTCTGTGAGGAGTACGGCTCTGCCATTGGTATCTGCTGATATCTTTACTGGATTTATTTCAGGGGTTCTAGTAGGCAGCTGCTTGGATGACATTCAGACCTCTATAAATCCACTTTCCACTTCAACTAATCTTCTGGCAGGACCCTACTGAAGCCCTCCCCAGCACCGTGGGGGAGTGAATCTGCCTGAAAGCTGATATATTGAGCATTTTGTCCACAGCAAAAGAGGCATTGCATAGCAAAGGCACCAGATTGTTAAATGTGAGCGATTACACCAATTATATTCGAGTTATATTTTGTTATTTATTTGTTGGCATAGTGCCAGTCGCAGTTGAAATCGTCTCAAGGGGCTAGACAGACACCCAAGCCTGAACAACGCCCCACGAGACAAGCATTTAGTATATTATGAAATACGATATTTACAGATCATACATTGTGCCGATAGTTGGACGGTTGGTGGTGTGAAACTGGGCAGTGTTTGGTGGTGGTAGTGCACTCACAGTTAAACAGGCTGGGGCTCTTAATGAGTCTCAGATCCTGTTGTCTGAATAGGCCAGACCACCCGTTTGAAGCAGGGCAGCACACACGCACGCCACACACAGTGGGGAATCAGGCTTTCGCTGGGAAACACTCATACAAACACACACATACCCATACACATGCACACATGCATGCTCACACACACACACACACACAAACAAATCAGAGTTGTTTGAGATTCATGTTTGTATCGTAAAACACACACACGCACGCACACAAATGCCCTCCTCTCTCTCAGAAACACACACACACACACATAAGCAGTCTCTCTCACTCTGACAAACACATTCAAACTATTGCACACAATAACACACACACATAGTCAAACACTAGAGGAGACAAGTCAGAGTGAGGAAGAAGGGATGTGGGGAAGCAGTGTGTGTGTGTGTGTGTGTGTGTCTGTGTGTGTGTATGGGGGGTGGCAACAGATTTTACACCACTCATCATCATTGTGAGGCACAGGAAAGCTGGGAAAAGAAAGCACATACCACAGGAAGAGATATCCCTCCTCTCTCGCCTCTTACTCATCCCGTAGCCACCGCTGCCCTTTTGTTTTAGCGTGTGATCTCAGCCCATGGACCTGGTCACCCCTGTAAAAAGGAAAAAAAAAGAATCCTTGAAAAAGAGAAGGAAAAACAGAACAAGGCATAGTGGCAAAACGATAGCCAAGCAAAGCTAAGCCAAGCCAAGCCAAGTGTAATGCAAGTGAATGTACTGTAAGCAGCTGCTACCGCTGGTGGCATAGACCAGGTCTGTGCCCAAGGCCACATTTGTTGGAGGTGTGGAAAGCCAGCCACCATAGAGTGGGCACACAACCGGCCCACATCTGGTGGTACAGCGGCTGGCACAATGGGACAGAAGGAAATACGCGATTAGAAGCTAATGGTTCCTACATCCTCAGGACACTTGGTGGGTCATGGAAAAGAAGTTGAAGTTTAAATATGGAAAGGTAGCCTTTACATTGAGTTTCCTGAAAAACACTTGAAGAATAACATTGAAGATGACAGGGAAAAGGATGTGTCCTTCCTGTATGTAATTTTTACTATAGCCAGGGGTCCATTACGGATGAAAAATATGTGGAATTGAAAATACGTGCATGTGAAGAACTTGCTGTACTTGATGTAATCTCAGACAAAAAAAAAATAACTAGCCCATTAGATATGTTTCTTGGAATGGGATTATGTTACAAATGAATCTACTAAATGTTCCATCTTTCAAATAAGCACTTTGACAAGAACCATGCTTGAACCCATTTACAGTAGAATGCAGGTCAAATTAGGAAAATTAGGAAAAAATGTGCAGAAAAAGCACCCTACCACAAGTGTGTTACATAATGGCCTGTATTCTTATGTTCATATTGTCCTGGACAATAGAATGAGGCGACATGCAGTAAATAAATCATTCCTTGTTGTCATTTAAGTGCCGCACAGGATATCCGGCTCTGCTTTATCTGCCACTATTCATCTAAGCTAGACTGCATGCCTGCTGAACATTGTGCAGCTTGTCTCTCCACAGAGTAAGTTAACTGTGTGTGGACTCAAGATCCCTAGTGGCGTGTACTGTGGTTTAGCGATGTGAGCCTATGTGGTGAGGACGCACGTGTGTGGGTTACCAGCTTGCTGTCCTGCTTCACACATGTTTGCATGCCTGTGGTTTGTTTTATAACCAGCGTGAGCAGAGGTTAGTGACCCGTGCTCACTCTACAAACACACAGAGACACATTAAACGCGTTGCTTCATTTCCTTCGTCTCTATTCTACAGTGCTATATTTGCATGCCCTGGAGTTGGCCCAGTGCTGGTTCACCAGGCTTGGTGTGTGTGTGTGTGTGTGCGCGCGTGTGTGTGTGTGTGTGTGTGTGCTTAGAGTATGTGACAGAAAGAGAAAGCGCATTCATCTACACACAGTACATACAGCAGTGTGACTGTACTGTATGTTTAGCTTGCTCTTGTTCTCTTTGAATTGGAGAGAACATGTTTGTCAGTGTATACAATTCTATGTGGGAATGTGTGTGTGTGCGTGTGTGTGTCTGCGTGTGTGTGTGTGTGTGTGTTTGTGTGTGTGCATATGTGTGTGTGAATTACAGACATGAAAGGAAGGAGATAAGAAGATAGAGATAAAGATGGGGAGAGAGTGATAGAGACTAGAAAGGCTAATTGTATGACAGTTAAGCTGGCCTTCACCAGGGACTTGTGGGAAGTCTTGGGGTGAACAGCTGGATGGGGGAGTTTTTGTTGGAGAGGGGGGCAGCTGGGGGTGGGAGGTCAGGGAGTTTTGATTGGGAGTTTGTGTGTGTTGGGGGGAGGGGGGTATTAGAGGAATTTAGACAGGGTGATTTTGTGAAGTGACCAGTTGGGCACCGCGGACTTATGTGTGTGTGGGAACTCGACTGGCTAATTAGTCGGCTGCTCTCTTATGATGTCATCCATCTCCTTGGAGACGTTGTGAGAAACATCGGCCTAATCAGACACGCTCTCAGCTGTTCCCCCATATCTTCAAACCTTGATAGCACACTGTGCTGCATGAATAGACTCTTTGTGAAAGAGAAGAAGAAGAAGAAGAAGAAGAAGAAGGAGAAGAAGAAGAAGATGAATTCTCTTCTGATGGAAGAGGATGGTAGAAGAACAGTGGAGGGAAGAGGGCATACTGTTTTGGTTAGCTCAAAGCCTGTGTAAGCATGAACTGACTATGTTATCAGGGTGGATTTGCTCTGATATTTCCTGTTTTGGTTTTACAACCCAACATCAGAGGTGTCAAGTGCACATGGTTAGTGTAGAAGATGACACTTTGAGCGGAGCCATTGTAACGTGAGGAGGTGTTTTCATAAAGGTATAATGAATTGTCACTGAATTGTCGGGGTGGTTTTTAAACTTGTTGGCCAGTATTAAGTTTGAACAGTACCCACAAAGTGTGCCATGACCAAACACGTGCATGTGCAATGGTGATGTGGATCAGTGGTGCCTGGCAACAGCTGCAGGAGGGTTCCACCAATCATTCTGCCACCTTTTTAATTGGAGGGGATGCAGGGTCACGACCTTCAAAGAGAACTTTCCACATTAATCTACATTCTTCACACAGACACACTGGCTATGCGGGAGACCTCCACCTCCCACAAGGTCAAAGTCACTCAGCAGGTTTTTGACTCTTCCTGCCGCTGACCTTAAAGTTATCTCTAATGACTTGAGCCGTCATCTCAAGACATTTAAAGCAACACTCCACCATTTTTGGAAATATGTTAATTTTCCATCTCCCCTCGAGTTAATTACTGTAACTGAGCCAAACCTTTCTCCTATTCATTCAGTCCTTCTCTGACTCTGGCTATACAAATTTTAGCTCCAAATTAGCATTTATCACTGAATCGGATTGGACCGTTAGCAACTCTTAAAAAGGTATTGCCAGACTCAGAGAAGGACTGGATGAACAGGAGAAAGGTATGGCTCAATTAATTAACTTGAGGGGAGATGAAAAATGAACATATTTCCACAAATGGTGGAGTGTTGCTTTAAGAGAAGAAATCTCAGAAAGACCAAACCCCATGGATTTTAAAGGGCCGATAGGCATGCCATGCAAAACCTTTAGTCGACTCTGGCAAAAACAGCCTAAATTCAGGTTGGCCAGTACTTGTGGGGTTGTTTACAGCAGAAACAATAAAAAACCCACTTTGAGTTGGAAAGGGGTGTCTGCATAACTGATCCTTTTTCTCGACTTGCTGTTGCACACAAAGTTGTGCACAGTAGTGGGCTATACTATAGGTCCTGTGGGATGTATACATTCATCACTCATTCAGGGCAAGGAGGGGCTAAGTGAGCTGAGAGGATATTGACCAATAAGGAAGCATTCTCATTCTCCCTGTTTCTCTCTATGCTCCCTCTCTCTTTCTCTCTCTCCCCTTTCTCCACTGTCCTCTCTCTCCCGTTTTTTTTTAAACCTCCTCTCTTTCTCCCTCCCTCTTCCTCCCACTCTCCCTTGCTCCCCCCATCTCCCTCTCTCTCCCTCTCTCTCTCTCTCTCTCTCTCTCTCTCTCTCTCTCTCTCTCTCTCTCTCTCCCTGGTTTCATAGCTCTCTCTCCTTCTCTCCTCCCTCCACGAGTCTGTGTGGAAGGACTGCTCGGGGAGTTTTGGACTACGAGGCATCTGGACTGAGCAGTGTGTGCAGCCTGCGTGCACTAGTGATAGTCCAGAGAACTTCCATAGAGCTAGCTGCTGCTGCTGCTGTTAGTGATACTGCTGGTAGTGGTACTTCATGAAACTCTATTAGAGCTCTAGTGCCTGTTGCACAATGGCAGGTTCTCATCTCTGGTTGGGCCTGTGCCTGGTGCTGGCCTGTCACATAGCCCCCTTGCACACCTGGTGGTTTGGCAACAAGAACGAGAAAACCACGGCACCGCCACCAGCCACGACCCTGGGGGCACCGATAACGGAGGGGACGAGGAAGGAGAAGCTCATAGACGTGGGCTTGGACATCATGGACGTGGCTAACAGCATCCAGCAGACGGTGAAGAACTGGGATCAGCAGCCGGACGGAGAGCTGGGGAAGCAACAGACGGGTAATGAGAGCTCACAGGTGGAAGAGCAGCCGCTGGCGGGGTCTGAGGAAGGGCTAGGGAATAAAGGGGTTAGCGTCAGGGCTCTGGCAGAGTTGGATTCAGGGTTCACCGCTCCTTCCGATATAGGCGTGCACTCAGGGCCGCCCGACGTCAGCGTGCCGGCCTGGATGACCGGCGGCGATGTCTCTCCCGTCTGCCTGCCTCACGGCTCCGACTGGGGCTTCTGTTTATCCGGCGGAGGCGGCAGGTTGGGCACCTTCGCCTTGCCCAACTTCCTGAACCACACCACCGCCGAGGAGGTGGGCGCCACGCTGGCCGACTGGGCGGTGTTTCTGAGTTCACGGTGCCACCGGGACGCAGAGAGGTTTTTCTGCCTTCTCCTGGCGCCAGCGTGCCCAGGGGCATCCCCATCCCCCCTTTCTCCTCCTTCTCCTCCTCCTCCTCTCCTGCCCTGTCGCAGCCTGTGCGAGATCCTGACGGACGCGTGCTGGGCAGCCCTGGGCGGGCGCGACCTGCCGGTCACGTGCCACTCTCTGCCCGAGGGTCTGCCCCATCAGCACCCCTGCCAGCCCGTGTCCAGTTGTAGATGTGCAGGTAACGCGGCTGGTTAAAATGCATCTCTCAACAAGAACCCCCAAGCAAGAGAGAGTGGGGGAGAAAGGGGGGAAGAGAGATGCATTTTGAACCAGCACGTCTGTGGCTTGTTTTTAGCATTTGTGTGTGTGTTTGTGTGTGTGTGTGTGTGTGTGTGTGTGTGTGTGTGTGTTTGTGTATGTGTGTGCTTAGGTGTGCTCAGTGGCATTTGCTCGGGTTAGCATGTGAGCTTTTTGTGCATTTGAGCTTTGTAAGCAATCATCGTCATTGCTGCAAGCTTATGCAGGGTTTGGAAGCCAGCTGGAAGATGGACTTTTGCATGCACTAATCAGAGACAGTCAGACAGGCCTTGCATGGCATGCACGTATGCATGCAGTGCATGTACTTTACAGTATAAACACTCTATATAGCACTGAAATGAATGGAGCCGGATTGCGTGCCTTGCATGTCTTGCTCGGGATGTTATACACAACGTATGGCACTGATGTACACCTTTTCCTCTTGCGTCCCTCTACTAAGGAAAAAAAAAAAAAACTTTATTTGTTTAGACAAGAGTAATCATGTGGTATCATTTATGTGTTATTTAAACTCATTTCAACATGGCATTGAGCGTGTTTCAAATTGGCAGATGATTTTGACTTTTTGGTATAAACATCAATTTCACATTGAGTAATGACTGCCAGAAATGTTTGCTGAAAATTTTCTGGAAACAAAAAAGATCACCAGTGGTGGAAATTAGATTAGTCGTAACAAGTAGGAAAGCAGACCCATTGTCTATGATGTGAATGAAAGAGAAGGAGAAAGATTTGGGGAGGGGGCGGGGGGAGCAAAGAGAGCAATCAGAGTGGAAGCATCTGGAAAACTGTGGAGATTTGCGCGTACTTCAGGCATGCGTTCAGGAACGAGGGAAAAGTGCTGTGCGTGCATTGTGCTGTAGTTCTGCCTTACCTACTGCCGTTAAAGAGACCGAAGGGGACGGACTGTGTCTACTGAGCATGCTCAGGTTCAAAGACATAAAGAGGAATGGACATTGCATGCTTTTAAAGTGGCTCTTAAGACTTGGCATTGCTACTGAGGATCTGTGTTTATATTGTAGGATTGCTTTGTAACTTTGCAACTTTGAGTTAGCGCTACATAGCTCTGCACTTGGACAAGTACTGTAGTAGTGGCACTATGGCGTGACAGCCGCTCTTGGGTTTCAGAGGGGAAATGAGTGTCTTTCTGCGGTGGTGTTCAACAGGGATCTGACCTACAGGATGGCCTTTGTGTGCATCGGTACAAGGAGCCCTGGAAAACCCCTTAAACCACATGTTGGTCTGTGATTTATAAACTCATGTCCCTGCCAAAGGCAGGCCGCGGCCCACTGAGGGGAATATTAAAAAATAGTTCCGTCTGGTCACTGTCTGCAGTCTCACACATATGTATACACACATGTAGAGGGAGAGAGTGTGTGTGAGAGAGAGATAGAGACCCCACCCCCAACCCCCCTCGCCATACACACACACACACACACACACACAAACACATATACTGTGTACTGCAGATATCACATACAGGCATTTCTTTACAGTACACAGTGCAGACATGTGTAGACAAGGACAGTCACACACAACACACACACACACACACACACACACATTAAACATTGCTCCTGTTTGGCAGTTCACCATGACTGTTGTCCCTGGGTCTCTGTCATTTTATCAGCCAAAGGGATTCTTCTGTTGCCCAGCAGGGTGTTTCCAAAGGAAATATTACATGCTGATTTTGGCTGAACTGCCCTTTACTGTAATGCAAGACATCATCCAGACATCAGAGTAATCCGCTCTTTGACCGTCCTTCAAAGAGATCCTTTTAAAAGTGCCTTATCACTCATGGGAGCTCAGCTGCCTAACACCCCCTCGATAGTGCTACTGTGTAATATAGTGACGGGCATTAACACAAAACTCTCAGCAGAGGTGCGCTTCAGACAAAGACGTAAATAAACTTCGACAGCTAGGGTCGCTAATATACCATTTACTGTATCATAATTTCTGCCTGCGCTAAGCACGTACTTCTTTTTCTGCTGGTGCTTTTTACGCAGAGCTAATGAGGCTGTTTGTTACGTAATTCTTATGCAAGCGCTTTTTAATGAAGCCATCTCAGGCTGGTCCGGGGGAGAGGCTCACATGTTTACTCGCTCGCTTGAAAACCTGAGCCATTCATCTCTGCTCTTGGTCAAATCTGCCACTGACAGTTTATGGACTGGCTTTGGACGCTTCCCAGTTGCCAAGCCTGGCCCAGTATCTTCATCTTCATCATCCACCTCCTCTTCCTCCTCCTCCTCCTCCTCCTTCTTTCTGCAGCAACAGCAGAAGTGTGCTTGTGAGCTGGGGAATGTGGGGAGGGGTGCGAATCGATTTAACCCGTCGTCTCATTGCAAGGCACCACAGTGCACGGCTATGCTGCATTCATCCATCTTGGGTGTGGGAATCTGTCTTCGCCTATCTCGCATTGCTTGACCCCCCCTATCTCTACACACACACATACACACACGCACACACACACAAACACACACTATACTGTATCCACACACACACACACACCCCTCCCCACGGACACATGCACAGACAGATAGGCACAAACACACACTATGTTGTATCCACACACACACACACACACGCACACACAAACACACCATACCCCTCCCCACGGACACATGCACAGACAGATAGGCACACACACACACACACACACACACACACACACACACATCAGTATAGTCTCTCTCATCCTGTCACATCCCACCATATTCCCAGACCAGAGTTCTCCCACGTGTGTGAGGCACAGCGAGTCCACTCTCACTCAGCTGACAGCTATGAACAATGGTGCACTGCTGCTGGTATGGCATGTGCCAATGTGTGTGTGTGTGTGTAGGTTGTGTTTTTGTATGCACGTGTGTGTGTGCATAGAGTACATGATACATGCACAAAAGGGTGCATGAATGTGTTAGGCCTGTGTACAGTATGTGTGTATTTATGAGTGTGTGCGTGTGACATTTATGTGTGTATCAAGTGTGTGCGTGTGACATTTATGTGTGCATCAAGTGTGTGCTTTTGTATGTGCGTTAGCGTGTGGGTCGGCACCGAGGCACAGACTTTGGAGATTGTGTGTCTTGATATGATGGGGAAATCCAAGTATAGCTTATTGCGTATGACCATGTGTGCCTGTTTGAGTGTGTTTGTGTGTGTGTGTGTGTGTGTGTGTGCGCGCGCCTGTGACTGTGTGTGTGTGTGTGTGTGTGTGTGTGTATGTGAGAGAGAGAGAGATATGGTGAGAAGCGGTTTGGTGGCATGTCTGGCACAACAAGGGATCCCCTGTGAGTGTCCCCAGACGAGGGGGCACACAGGGTCTGCAGGAGGCGCCCTACTCAGCCTGGCCAAGGATGTAAAAGATAGAGGGGATTTTCTCTTGTGTTGTCCTTCCCTCTCGCACGAGCACAACTACAACCATTTGGGATGTTCACAGCAAGACAGACAGGCTTTGTGTGGGAACACCAGTGATTACTGGTCCCGAGAGAAAGAGAGAGAGAGAGAGAGAGAGAGAGAGTGTGTGTGTGTGTGTGTGTGTGAGAGAGAGAGAGAGAGAGAGAGAGAGA
>JASCQY010000078.1:2505399-2515705 GCA_030264315.1 Sardinella tawilis | reverse complement strand
AAATTTTGCCCATGGTCTCCAGGCTGCCGTGCAGTTTGGAACGAGTGCGCAAGGCAGCATGGGTATTCCCAGGCTAGGGCCAACCCTTCTCACCTGCCTGTCCAGTTGACCAGCATCTCTCTTCCTAGTGTAGCCACCGCAGCATAGAATAGGACACTGGCCATAACAGACTGGTAAAACATTAGTAGAATTTTGCTGCAGACGTCCCTACCCCTTGAGTGCATCAATATTAGCAGGACAGTCCAGTTTATTAGAGTATGCCCTGTGCACAGTAGCATCCTCCATGCCATTATTCTCCTTTTTTTATTGGTTTCTTTTTCTATTCTATTTATTTGTTTGGTATAGCAGAAAACTCAGATATGGCAAAAGGTTTTGAGTTAGAAATACCTTACAATCATAGTCTACCTGTGTCATTTAACCCTGGCCACTATAAGTAAAATGCAGTTCGTGTATTTATTGTCAATTTAGTATGCAGGGCAGTCACCTGCAAGGTTGCTTATCTGTTCAGTCGGCCACTGATTTCCTTTTCCTTCACCCTGTTCTTGCACTGGAATGGCCTTGTTTGGGAATGTAATCCAAAAGCAGAGGGTTACTAATCTGATTAGTTGACCGGCTGCCTCTAGCTTGATTGGGGAATAACTCTCAGTCTTAAAAAGGCAGATATGGTTCCTTTGTGTCTGAGTATCCTGTGATGTGATTTTACTCCAATCACAAGATGTCTTCTCAACAGTGGTTAGCAAGATGATGGCATATGTACTGTATAGTTTTCTCCTGGTTACTCCAGTGCTCAAATTTGTCACTAATGTTTTCTGCCCAACACAATGGGTCTAATTTTATCGTTCTGATGAATACACTTGCTCTTAAAGCCCACTTCACCAATATCCACGTATGTGTTCATAGATAAGACTATACACAATTCTTCTTAGAATTTGTTTCAATTTTTATTCCTCTATTTTCAATTCAAGTCTGCACACCACCATTAAATTCTTGTATCACATAGATTATAATTCATTTCTATCTTCATAATAAACAGATTATAATTCATTTCTATCTGTCAGCACCCTGCAATAAAGCATATTGTTTACCAAATGCTTGTCTGTTAAAAAAGTAGAATTTTAGAATAAGGTCCAGCATGGACTTTTCCATTAGTTTTAGACATTTGAGCACCCCCAATACTACTCTGTTCATTGAAAGTATGATGAACAGGGGAACTCCCGCATTGTGTTACTTTAGGAAGAATATTCAGAAAATTCTAGGCATTCTTTAAATGCTTGTCAATAATGACTTGAGACGCCTCTAAATTGCTCACAGTAGCTGGGTTTCCGTCCAGTGTATTTAGCTCAAGACTATGCAAATATGCATGTGTTTCCATCAACAGTGTAATGCGAATAAAAAATGGACGTTAGCCTAATCAAGTGACTGTTCCGACCAGTTGTGAGAGCAAAACGTAATGTAGACAGGACAACTTCTATGGATAGAAACGCGGTTAACGCACGTTAATGCTATTTAAATAGTTTGCATCAACTTCCCTCACATTATGCTCAATGTGCATTAAGAGTTAATCCACCTCTCTCAGGTAAATCAAATTTATTTCCATTAAAACACCAGATTTGACCATTGACAGTTAATTTGAGATGATCTCCAAGACCATGTGTCCTTTGTAAGCTCAACAGAATTTGTTGAGAGCTTATTTTCTCATGACAAACAGGATAGTGTACTCTCTGTGTGTGGTGTATTTATGTGTGTGTGTGTGTGCGTGTACTGTAAGAGAGAGAGGGAGAGAGAGAGAATGGGTCTGGAGTAGTGTGAGCACATGGCAGAGATGGGTGCTTTCTCTTTATCCTCCATCCTGCCCCGCCCCGCCTCTCGTTCTCTCTTTCTCCTTTCACCCGTCTTTCCCCTTGGACTAACTTCACAGCGCAAGACAACTGTTTTTTTTTACCACAGGAAAAACATCCAAAACTTCTCTCCTCTGCTTCAAATAGACAAGGTAAGATTCTCTCATTTTACACAGTAAACTGGCATCTTATCCATGTCTATCTGCGTAGTATTCGCCATGTAGGAGCTACAGGAGTCATCCTAATGTGATCTTGTCTGCTTCTGAAGACTTAAATAAATGTGTGTAGACATGCATTTTACATCTGCGTTAAATCATATTCACACATGTTCCTTGGGACCTTTTTCCGTCTTTTGTGTTTACGCTTTTACCTGTTGTGTGTGTTGGTTGTGTGTCCATAGTATCTGTCTGTTTTTGTGGACGTCTACACAGAAGGAGTCATAGGCAGTAATTATGACACAAATCTGATTTCCCAAGCGTCCACTGCACATCGCGGACTCTAATAGGGTTAGGCAGACATGTCTGGCCATACACAGGAAATTGTGAAGCTTCTTTTCGGTTCAGATGCAGTGCCATGCTCTGTGTCACTAATGCTTTCAAATGATGCAAAGCTGCTTTGTTTCTTCAGGCAAGTGCATGGTCTAGACTTCCAACATAGCAACCTGTTGATCAGTGCCGGCCTGCTTTTCTTTCTTGTTCTTTGCTTAGTGACTTTTGTTATGCTTACAAGGCTGATAGATGGTCTTAAGATCTTTCTATGTTGTTATTTTCTATGTTCATGTTTCTACCTTGGCAGTCCTATCAGGTACTGTATTTGAATTCAATAAGTCCAGCCGTGTTCCACGATGCAAGCAGGGCAGACATGGTGGAAGTTCATACACCATTCACATTCTAGATAAGTAGAGTAGGCCTACACAAAAAGGATCTGAAAGCACTCACACAAACACACACACACACACACACACACACACACACATGCACACACACAAACACACGCACATAGACACACGCACACACACAGGGGATGCATGGTAATTAGTACCGTCCCCTGAAGGTCTCTTGGAAAACAGTGATGCATCTGTTGTTGCCTAAAAAAAGAAAATATGTGGTTGTGGATTCACTCTGGTGGTTCTTTTATGCTCCTTTGCAAGGAAACCCGCTGCTAAGAATTTCATGCATATTAAAAGGTCGGCGCTCACAAGATGTGATAAAGATCTTGCCTTCTTATTAAACCTATGACTTTGAAAGAAGGGATTTCTTTTTAGAGTTGCCATCCTTCAAAGTAATCACTCATGGATCTCTCTGGGAGTTAAGCGTATTGGCATTACCATTTGTCATATATTACAGTATCCCCCCCACCCCCACCCCCTAATCTCAGAAACATACAATAAAGGAGTTAAAATACATGCCATATCACTCTGCATTCATATGCCATCCGTGCCATCTAAGTATGGCTCTTTGAAAGGTCACGGTGTGCTGTGCTAAATTGCATTACTATGCTCAGGAGACGACTGAGACTTCTTTCCAAGGCTGTGTGTGCCTGCCAGAGGAGCGCTGTGGTTGTTTATTTGCAAACTCATCGCTGATGACAAGACACTGCCTGGGCACAGTGGAGGGGTTTTCTCATTGGCTGTGCTTGCGCAATGGTAGCCGACGTAAATAACCAGCAGCTCAGTATACTGTCGCTGCACAGTACAGTAAGTACGCTGGTACTGTAAACCTCCCTCCCGACAACGTAGCAAACATTAGTGAAACTAGCATCTTAGGGTTTGTATGCTGGACTGCTGAATCGCAAGTTTGTGCCCGGTTTAGGCGTGTGCAGGGCTGGACCATGCAGGACAATGCAGGTTACACTTACCTGTACTCTGCCGCAATAAGTTAGATAGATAGACAGATGGACACCATCCAGTGTGAGCAAGAGTAAACCATTTAATGAAATTGGTCTGAAATGATGCTGAAAAGCTTCCATAAAGCCATCTGTAGTCTTTAGTAATAATTTATCCACCAGAAATTCTCCAGCAGATTGACTCTATACTGTAACCTGTAGGAGATTGCTTGTGGAGGAAATGCTTACAGAAAACTAACTAAAGCAACACTACAAGAAGAAAAGTCAGTCAGAAGAGGAATGATAACCTTTTTGTGCAACCTAGACTTAATAGCAAAATGGCATTAGCTGTCAGTTTGCCAATCTAACAGGCTTTGTGGTAGCAAATTTCCTTGTTTTCCTTTCTATTGGCAGCACTCAGAGACCTCAAACAACAGGGCTATTGGTTGATTGATTTACCCCCAACTTGCCAGTAAGTAGCCATGTTGGTATAGTATAGGCCATGATTGGTAGAGGTATCAGCAGAGTCAGTTTTACAGCCCCACCTCTGTGCTGAGCTGGAGAGCTATACTGTATGTGGAACAAAAGACTTCCTCAGTCTTTCTGTTTGGCATCAAAAACTATTTGAGGTTTTGATCACATTTTGTCAAATTTATGTTTTATTTTGCACTAATTCTCTGGTATATGGAAACAGAGTAGGTTCATATGAACTTTGTGCGCTTGATGGAACAGTCAGCTAGATAGGTGATGTGTGTACACAGTGTGTAAATTTAAATCATGTTGAGGTGTACTACAAGAGAATCCCCAGCAGTGTGCAGTAGGACTGCACTAATACATCCCAAACAATAGCCATTCAATTATGTTACTATCTTCATGCATGCACAAAGTAATAGCTAAATGCAGTTCTAATGAATGTGGAATCTTTACTTTCCTGACCCACATTACAAGCATGCGGTTACAGTGATATGCACTTACACGGGGCACCCAGTAGAGGACACCAAATTCATGATCAAATTCAGCCGGCTTATGCCATCTCGCAGTAATCCTCCACATAAACTTATCAGTCATGGTGACTTTAAATTTTTTCACAGACACAATGTATTTGTCATGGTGACTTGTCTTGTTTTCTTTTTTTTCTTTGTTTACAGGTGGCAGCTCAATGGATTCCAGTGGATGACAGAGGCAGAAGGTTGTGATCGGGTTTAGTCAGGCTTTACTTATGTGACACAGTTAATATGCAAAGGTAATACAGATATACTGTTATACACGTTAATATTTAGTTTGGAAAGTTGTATACTTTGTATACATATATGGACTTGATTAATTGACCAGAGACCATTATTGCATTATTATGTGCAGGCTATAGGCTTTGGTAAATCAAAGTTGAATATATTCTGTTTTCACAGAGAATAGAGAATAAGGTATAATATTGTTTCCATCCATTCCATCCTGTGTCCCCCTTTCATTTGTTTTTAAGTCGCTGCCAGAGTCAAATTAATAATAAATTCTACTTGCCAATTTAATAAAAGATCGTAATATAAGACCAAACCTCAGTGGGTTACCTGACAGCACATTTTAGCATTAGCATTTCATTGAGGATTACTTCCTAATTTCATCATTTGAATTGGTGCTGTAAATATTTTAGATGAGTAGGTGGACCAGGTAGTTAGTCAGTGAAAATTAAAGCCTTTTCTTCTATTTCGCCTCAGGACCACCCAGGTAAGATAGGAGGGGTGCATCTGGCATGTGAGGGCACACCCTGAGCAGGAAGAGAAGCTGAAGAAGCCTCTGGAATGTTCCTGAGGTAGGGACCAAACTAGCCTACATCACTCCGCCTCACACTATCCTCAACTCACCACCTGCTACAGTATGTCTGATGTTTCCCCAGCTTAACAATCAATTGGGTCGCAGTTAGCTATACAAGTTTCTTTCTTATAAGCATGGCATATCATGGTAAATGAATGTTAATGGATATAAGTTCGTTTAAAAATCAGAAAACTGGATTTGACTGGTTGGTCTTTCAGTACAGAGAAAAAATTGTATAAAATGTTCATGTCTTCCCAAAAAAGGTACACTGCTTTGCATCTTCTTAAGCAGTCTTTAGTCAAACAGGCTTAGACTTTGTGTAAACTAGTTTGTTGTTTCCATAACCAAGCCCTACAGTATACGGCACAGTTCTACTCTGTAAGGGCTGGCCTGTACTCTGGTATAAGAAATTGATGAATCTGGTGGGGACTAAGAAGGCTTTTCTCTGCCAAGCATTTTCACAAGCATATGCAGGGTGCTGGAGATGGAAATGAAATGGACATGATGGATTTGTGTAATAAGAGGTTGCTGCCAAAACTCATCCAAGCTCATTAATCTCTTACACACAAGCATGTTTATGGACTGTCATGTTCACTACATTCTGAAAGAGACTCAAAGAAATTCTGCTTTAAAGCACATGTCCACAAAATGACCAAAAATAATGCATATTCAGAAGTATAATGAATAAAATAAAAAAGTAATCGGAAAAAGAAAAAGAAAGTCTGGTAACAGACTTGAAATGTTCATGCTCACATTATTTGTGTAATGCAATCAATATATTTGTTAGTTTGGGTCTATATTGTCAATATGGTTCCAGGCATTTACAGAAACCAAATATGGAGGGGGAAACTGTGGAACTGCACTTGGACATTAAACACATGCTTGGAAATCTTTTTTGTTCTGGTTCCTTGAAACACTGTTTTTACAACCATAGAACAATTGGAAAAAACTCCCCTCCACCTTCACATAGATGCAAACACTTTTGCTATCTCCCTCCCTTCCTCAAACACACACACACACACACACACACACACACACTTAGAGGCACAGACACACGCACACACACTGGTTTTCCGAGCGAGATAACAGTTGCCCGGGTGCAGTTCTATGCAAGCCTGCTGTCATTATTTATCGGTTTCCGCTCCCAGGCCTGTTACATCGACAGCAGCCATAAAGAAGGTCAGCCTCATTTTCCATTAGGGAGCAAGGGGGAGCAGAATGAATGAGAGAGAGAGAGAGAGAGAGAAAGAGAGAAAGAAAGAAATTGTTTGAATAATTACTGAAAAAAGGAAATCTGATTGAAAAAAACATACAGTCAGTGTAAGAAACAAAAAGAAAGACAGTAAGCAAGAAAAAAGATAGAAAAAGAAAGAAAGAAAAAAAGAAAGAAAGAAAGAAAGAAAGAAAGAAAGAAAGAAAGAGAGGCTATGCAAAAGGCAAGGAGAGGGTAAGAATCAGGGGGTGATGACAGCTCTGTGGCTGCAGAGGGAGCCGAGGAAAGCCGCCGTGGCCTTTTGTCCCTGTGCGAGGCGTGCACTCGTGCCTCGTGGCTGTGGCCCGGCCCGGCCTTGCGTGCTTTTAGTCCACTCTGGACGATAAAGAAAGGAAGCGGAGGAGAAGAACGTCCTTTCAGACACGTACAAAGGAGTTACTGTAGCAGAGTGTGTAGCTCTCCGACCCCCAGCGCCAGGGTCACATCCATTATATGGCAGCCTCCTTTTTCCTCTTGCCGCCCTCCACCCCACGCCAGGCCAGGCCAAGCTAGGCTGTCACGGAAATTATGCTCTGAGAGTGAGCAGGGCTTTAATGATCCGGCTGGGTATTGATCACCCAAAGTACACATGTGACATTGCCACACTCTGTTGTTTTTACATTTGGGGCTGTTGTGAATGACTTTGAGAGGGGTGAGGGGAAGTCGCTTGTAAAAGCGGACCTCCACTTCTGAGGTATAGCCCCCAAAGTACAGAACTTTTTGGGGATCTGAGTGCAGGTCAGTGTTTGTAGTACATCTGTTTCTGGACTTTGAGAACCAATCTGAATGTTCTTCTGTAGAACGTTCTGGTCACAGTACGCCGCCCCCCCCCCCCCCCCCCCCTCCGAAAAGCACAGCTACAGTAGTAATCCTATTTCTATTTTGTCCGATGAGAACTGCTCCTTCTAGATTATTTTGCTCGTAGATTAATAAATCAAGCACTAGGTCATCTCCTGTGTACAGTTGAAAGCTGTTAATCATGTTCATTAAAACCTATTGATTTAATGAACAACTCTGGCAGCAGCTCCCTGTAACTCAAATTACTCTTCTGCCCCAGTCTCTAATTAACTTTTATTCGGCTCAGCCTTGCAATCGAACACACTGTTTCACGCACACCCCCCATATTCATATGCCCATGTGTGCCCGCGCACACACACACACACACACACTCATAGAGTCATAGACACGTGCACACATCATCAACAGATCTGTATTCCTCTCACACACATATACACACGCACACCCATAAATGCACAGATGCTCTCCGAACACACACATATTGCACACACACACACACACACACACACACCATCCTCATACACTCAGTGCTTCACACACAGACACACACAGACACACACACACACACACACACCATCAGTAAAAGCAGTGGCTCTCTGCTTGGCTCTGATCACTCTCTCCCCTTCACGCCTCTCTTGGCTCATCTGCTGCTCAGGATGATGACATGGGGACAGGGAACCGGCCCTGCTCACGGGGGCCAACTGGTCACCTTGCTGGGGGCCATGTTGGTCTGCTTTTACCAATACTCCCTCCACCCCTCTCCTGTGCTGCCACTGCCTCATGGTGCATGCAGGCAGTCTGGGCTCTGGCAGTGTCTGGCTCTGCACTAGTTTCATGCCTGTCTGTCTGTCTGTCTGTCTGTCTGTCCGTCTGACTGTCTGTCCACCTTTCTGTGGCCTTGCCATCTCAAGCAGTCTGATTCATTCTTCTCTCTCTCTCTCTCTCTCTCTCTCTCTCTCTCTCTCTCTCTCTCTCTCTCTCTCTCTCTTTCTCTCTATATTCCATCTTTTCACTCTTAGTGTTTCTCTTAGTGATTACCAGATTAGGTCTGGTGTTGTATATACAGTAAGCACCACTGTTGTTGCTGTATGGCTGTGTTGATACAGTATAATGTATTGTACAGTAGTGATATATTATGTATTTTGAGATTTCCTTCATGTTTTAAAGTGGTCATAGAATGGAGGAATGGAGTATTATACAGTACTTTGTTCTCAATAAGTTAAAATAGAGTGTATCCAACTTCGATTTCACAAAAATTGCTGAAATGTTATCACCTTATACAAAGTGTTTTGGCTTGATATCGCAATTGTCAGTTGTGGCTAAATGACACCCTCCTTAGCAACCACAATAGTTATTTTTGCGTACATGTATATGACATCACAGCAAGGCTTTATTCGCCCATTTGTAGTGCTACTTCAAGTTAAGCTACCTCAAGATTTACATTTGGAGGGCACAACTATTTCATGTTTTATGTTCATGGCAGCTCTGTGGCCATCGATAATTTCATCATAATTTCAATTCAACAAAGCCAAAATAGAAATGAGCTCTCCCTTTCCACTCTAATGAATATATGAAAACAAAGACCTAAAAACTAAAAGGTATAGATGTCCTCTAAGCAGCCATCAGCTTATTTTTATGCCATGGGAATAGTGTGGTTTTCCATCAAGTGATGGAACACACCTATACACACCTAGTTTTGGTCAATTTTCTGGAAAATTGCATTGTGTTGCACAGTACGCCCTAATGCAATTATAGGATGCTTCCAAGTCAGATACGTCTGGCCCGTGTGTCCGTCTGATACGACACCTCTCATCTCCAAGGATAGAGCCGTGGTCCTTGTTTGAACATAAACTCCGTTTCCTGTGACTTAGCAGTCTTTTCTTTCCCATACACTGTCTCCGGCTTAATGTGGAACAAATTTAATGCTCTATTTGTGCCATGCCCACAGGCCAGACGACGTGCTCGATTTGCTGTTGATTCTACCCTATGGTTCCACTGGAGTGATGTACCACTTCCAGAGATGTTTAAAAATGTTCAGCTGAAAAACAAAATCAAAAACAATGACAACAACAACAAATAAACCCTCTCCACAGTGTTTTTTGTCGAACAAAAGACAAACACACAATGTGGGAGAATGATGTGGTGTTTTTTTTTTTTTGTGAAGGGGGGGGGGGGGGTTAACAAATGATCCCTGAGCTGTCCAGGGGAGACAATCATAGGGAACTGGGACACACAAATTGCATTGTCTTTGTCAGATCTAATGCGATACCCTCCCAACCCCTCCTCTACTCACACACAAATAAGCACACACACACACAGTACATAGATACACACACACACACACACTTATGCCCACATACAGACCCATACTATGCCTGAGAGATATATATCCACCCAGCCCATAGCGTAGACCTGGCATGAGGTTGTGATGACTGGAGATTAATTCTTGTGCATCTGACATCTCAGTGGATTTGTGCAGGGATTGTTAATCCCACTGGGATGTCACTAAAGCCCAACCTAATTCGAGCCATGAGATTTCAAATGCAAGGCAAAATGGTCAGAAAGGACACATACTGTACTGTCGACCACTGTCCACTGATGCCTGTTCTGCCTCAGCCCCCCTCTCTCTCCCCCTTATGTCCAGCATATTAACACATTTACCCCTAACCACCCCCCCTACTAGACACACACAGCCACGTGCCTTGTGTGTGTGTGTGTGTGTGTGTGTGTGTGTGTGTGTGTGTGTGTGTGTGTGTGTGTGTGTTTGTGTGTGCGCGCGCGCGTGCCC
>JASCQY010000078.1:2485568-2495796 GCA_030264315.1 Sardinella tawilis | reverse complement strand
TGTGTGCGCATGTGTGTGGTTCAGTGGGTGTGTTGGAGCTAGTCTATATATGGTCCTAATGGAAGAAATCTCAACTGGCTGGTTGTTAATAACAGTTATCACATAGAAGATCACACAGAAAGACTGCTCAAATTGACTGGCAATTTCAGAAAAGCCTGTTGAAAAGACTTTTCTTTCAGTGGATTTTGAAAAGTATGTACTTTCAATTTCCATTAGGAAAAGTTGTACTTTATCTGGTGTTTGAACAGATTTCCTCTTCTTGTAGTACTAAAATGTACATTTCTCTTTTTTCGAAAAGCATATGTCTTTCAAATAGCAAATTCACAGCAAACAACCTTGGACAGGCTGCACAATGCTGTGCATATTAAAATACGTTTCATAGCAAACGTCACTATGCTGAATCTTTCTCTTCGAATTACTATGACTAAAATGTTAAATAAAATCTGAAATAAAATGACACACCGTAATCCTCTATTAATCCCACATTGGAAAAAAATTGATATTGATATTGCAATCAGGCAGAAGCACTCAGGATATATTATACCACAATGGCCTTCATTCCTTGGCAACTACAATAACCACAATGCATTTCAATATTTTATCTGTCAGTCTATGAGAGCACTTTGATACTTTGCACTTACATGACCCTAACCCTGACCTTTCTCCTGACTCTCACCCTCACCCTGGTTTTATGTAACCACACTGTATCAAAGTGCCAAATTCCATCGGTACATAAGGACTGAATGCCAATGCTTCCCTTAACCTTAAGCCCTATATCGCCAAGGACTTGACTGCCATTCAGTCGGCCAATCGTGAAGTTGATTCATGAGGCAGTTAAGTCTTTGAGTGTTAGGGCTTAGGGTTTAGGCTGAACATTAAGATTCAGCCAAAATATGTTACACACCATCAATACAACTAGCAACATGGGCTATGCAGCAACAACTAAAAAATAGACAGAAGAACCATTTTATCATTACATGTTATGAGATGGAACCAGATCCACAGCTTTTCTTTGCTCTGTCTTTCTCTTTTGCTCCCTCCCTCCCTCAGTTTTTCAAGTCCCTCTCTCTGACATGGACCTATCGATTAATATTGTGTCTGCCTTCTGCCCCTCTCTCTTTCTCTCTCTCTCTCTCTCTCGCTCTCGCTCTCTCTCTAAATCCCCTCTTTTTCTCCTGTCTTCCCTCGCTCTCTCCGTCTCCTTTCCCCCCTGCTGGGTTTGCTTGTGTCCGTGCCTTTCTAAGTCCCCTCCCAAAGGTGCCACCATCCCTTACCGGCCTAAGCCGGCCGCCGCCCCGGTCATCTTCACCGGCGGGCAGGTGAGGGCAGCCGACCCCCTGGCGGCCTCCTCCACGGCCAACCTCAGCCTGCTGCTCCAGCACCAGCCACTGCCTGTGAGTGTCACATAGAGTACAGTACTGTACAACTCACACCACACACTACGTACACATTACTGGACTGTACTAACATACAAGCACAAATGTACAATACACACACATATATACTGAGTCATAAAAAAATGTGCATTATGTTTTAATGGTGGGACAGGGCTGCTGACACCTCCACTTGATAGTACACGTACACACACCCAAACACAAACAGGCGCGCGCACACACACATACACACTCACACACACTCACTCATACACAGTCATATGAGGCACGCTCAAAATAAATGAAAGTGCAGATACACATCAACAGAGTCATTATGCACAAATAAATACTCATGTTTAATTTCAAAGTATACTGACATTGTCTCTGTGTCTCCCCCTCCATCTCTCTCTTTGTCCACTCTTCTTTCTCTCTCTCTCTCTCTCCCCCATCTCTCTCTCTATCTCTCTCTCTCTCTCTCTTCTACTCTGCCTCAATCTATTTCTCCGGTTCAGCAGGCTTACACCATTCAGGGACAGTATGCCATTCCGCACCCAGATGTGAGTTTTCTCCTCTCCCCTTCTCGAACACTGATGCCTTTGACCATGACCAGCCGTCTGCATGCCTCTTCTCTTCGACTTCCTCCCATATTAATATTAATCATAATATTAATAGCGCATTTCTGATATGTGATAATTTGTCTGTCAGAACCGAATTAGATCTCTGCCCTCCAGAACTTGATAGGACATGGCTTGAGGGAGATCTGTGAGGAAAGATTGCCTATCCATGCATAACTGGGTCGAATTGATCATTAATCTTTAAACGTCTTCGATGTTTCGTCAATGATAGAGGAATGAGGTGCTCGGCGAATCAGACCACCCCAACCTAACCCCCCACCCCCCAACCTCCCAACCCTAGGCTGTATGGGCCTCACTATAGGCTTCATATCTCCATTCAGGCCAAGTCTTACGAAAGTTTCCTCTAGCTTTTTGACTCTCTTCTTTCTTTTCTCTGTCTGTTTGTCTCTCTTTCTCTCTTCTTCTGTCTGTCTGTCTGTTCTGTTCTGTCTGTCTGTCTGTCTGTCGCTCTTGCCCTCTCCTCCTCCACCACAACGTTCCACTCGCTCGCTTCTCCTTACTTTTACTCTCTCTCTCTTATTCTCTCTTTCTCTTATACCTTTTATTCTTTTTTCACTTTTTACTTTTTTCTTTCTTCCTTTCTTTTTCGACTTTCTTTTTTCTTTCTTTCTCTCTTCATTCTCAATTTGACTTTTCTCCCCTCTCTCTCTCTCTCTCTCTCTCTCTCTCTCTCTCTCTCTCTCTCTGTGTGTGGTGGAGTTGTGGGCGTCTCGTTCAGAGCGACTCCTGTGTTTCTAATGATAACCTCTTAGTCTCACTGTCCTCCTCCTGCCCCCCTCAGCAGTTGACCAAGCTTCACCAGTTGGCTATGCAGCAAACCCCCTTTACCTCCCTCGGACAGACCACCCCCGCTTTCCCTGGTACGTACCCACGCTCCCCACTCTTTAAAAAAAAAAAAAAAAAAGACACGCTCCTTCTCACCGTAGCACCCGTAGAAAGTCACCACTCTTTCTCTTTTGTCTGTCTGTACGTCCGTCTGTTTGTCTTTGTCTCTCTCTTTTTTCGTCTCGTCTTTTCCTCACTGTCCCCTTTTTTTCAACACAAGCCTGGTCAATGCACTTGAGGTTCTATCTTTTGTTTATTTATTTTATTTATTTATTTATTTATTTGTTATCTTTTTTATTTATTATTCTCTCTTGGTGCCTTTACAAACATGGGAAAGGCGTCATATTTCTCAGCACCTTTTGACAAAGCTTAGTGATGAGCTCCCATTAGATTTTTTTTCAGGTTTTTTTTTTTTTTCATTTTTGTGTAATATGAGGCACATCCAGATGGGGGTGCTGTATTGCCCATTCTTGAAATATTCATTTCAGGTTGTCCTCTCATGCATTACAAATGCTTTAACTGTAGGCTCAATGCAGTTACGAAAAGAAGAGAATCAGTTGGTAAGAAACGAATGGTGTGAGAGGACAGGACAGGACAGGACTAACTGTATATTCTGAAGGACCGTGAGTGGACATTCATCTTGATCTGTTGCCAAACCCAACAGCCTTTAGATGTCCCTTGACTTGCTCTCTCTCTCTCTCTCTCTCTCTCTCTCTCTCTCTCTCTCTCTCTCTCTCTCTCTCTCTCTCTCTCTCTCTCTCGCTCTCTTTTTCTTTCTTTCTTTCTTTCTTTCTTTCTTTATCATTCTTTCTTTTGATCTCTCTCTCTCTCTCTCTCTCTCTCTCGCTCTCTTTTTCTTTCTTTCTTTCTTTTTCATTCTTTCTTTTGATCTCTCTCTCTCTCTTTATCTCTCCTTCTTTTGTCTCTTACTATTCTGTTCATTTTCCTTCTCGCCTCTCCTGTCTTTCTTGTTTACTTGCTTTATTCTTTCTGTCTTTTCCCTCCTCTCTTTCTCTTTGACTTTCTTGTGTAACTTTCCCGCTACCTCTTTCACTAAATCTCTCTTTCTTTCTTTCTCTCTGTTCCACTCACACCCTCCCTCCATCCTTCTCCTACCCTTCCCCCCTTTCCTCCTCTCTCTGTCTCCCCTCTCTATCTCTCTATCTCTTTCTCCCACCCTCCCTCCTGCATCCCCTTTTTTTTCTTTCCAGGTGTGGATGCCAGTCCACAGGCCAGTACTCATGAGCTCACCATTCCCAATGATGTGAGTATGGCCATTATCTCTTAGACTAGAGCCAAACTAGTCTTCATTAGCACACATCAGTACAGGCCAAACCTAGTCTGGTTCGCACACATACTGTACTGTAAAGATCACTGAGCAGTGAGCACTGCTATGCAGATCACCCCCCTCAGCCTCCACTCTGCACTCATATGGGCTAAATCCCAATGCCCAAAGTCCAAGTCAAAACTCAAAGACTTGAATGCCATGAGTCAGCTAGTCATGTAGTTGATTCCTGATTAGCGCATAGGGCGTAGGGAGGGGGGCTTTGGGATTTAAAATTGCCTAAGTGTAGCTCAGATCTCCCAGATCCTGGCCAGATCTGGCCCAAATCATGGGCATTACCTTCAGAGTCACATATACACACAATCCAGGTCTCCCAACTGAGTCTTACTGAGAACTGTGAAAATACCTTAACTGCACAAATGTCCTAAATCCTTTATCTGTCCCCTGGAGGTTTGATGTTGATGGCATTGCTGTAAAAAATGGCATCATTAGGGACTTGTGTAGTGGGGAAGTTAATTATAGCCTGACAAGGGAGGAGGACGATGAATGATGAATAGAGAAACTTGTAAGCTATAGGCACATAAAGACATATTTTACTCGGTCCTCCCCAAAGCTTGCCTTTGACTTTTGAAATGGCTTCTCAGTTCACTTTTCACTGGAACACCAGTCGCATCTAGAGCAGGTGACCCTGGGGTCCAGGGCTGTGTTAGTGACTGTGGGTTGTAACTGTGGTGTGGGACTGTGGTAGGGGGCTGTGGTGTGGGACTGTGGTAGGGGGCTGTGGTAGGGGACTGTGGTACGGGACTGTGGAAGGGGGCTATGGTAGGGGGCTATGGTAGGAGACTGTGGAAGGGGACTGTGGAAGGGGACTATGGTAGGAGACTGTGGAAGGGGACTGTGGAAGGGGACTGTGAGACAGGGAGTGCATCATACCTATGCTGTTTCTTCCCAGCTAATAGGCTGCATAATCGGGCGCCAGGGAACCAAAATCAACGAGATCCGACAGATGTCTGGGGCACAGATCAAAATTGCTAACGCCATGGAAGGGTCATCCGAGCGCCAGATCACCATCACCGGAACCCCCGCCAACATCAGCCTTGCCCAGTATCTCATCAATGCTAGGTAGGCTTACAGTCATTATCTCACTCACCAGAATCAGGGTCTCATCGCCTGGGTCTCATAGATGATGCTCCGGCATTGAGCTATTTGTTATCTCAACAGCATATCCATTATGGTTTTTCATTTTACATTTTACATTTTATGTTATATCCTATTGACAAAGCAAATAGGCAGATATATTGCCTGCAGTTTGCCATTCTTATACTTACTCTTGCCTGCAATTCTCACACTTCAAATGCTACTGCCCTGTCTATAAATGATTTATTTTTCAATATCTTTTCAATATCTTTAATCCTTCAACTATAGATAAATATGTATTGAATATGTCCAAGTAGGAAGAGGCAAGGAGAAACTTTATGTTCTGTTCATGTCAAATGCAAAACAGTCTGCAAAGACTCTTTTGACTTGCAAAGCAGACAAGCTTTTCTTGGAGAGCTATAATTTAGCACCCTGTGTTTTATTAACACAATGGGACACAAATTAATAGCTGTCACCCCTCCCAACCAACACTGTGACAGGTTCAGGGATGTGGCGGCCATGTGGACTGACCCCTCCTCCATGACGACTTCCTGAAGCCCCTGACGTTCCTCTCTCTCCCTCGAAGCCCGCGGCGGATGACCCTACCACGTCAATACAGCACTATTGGAAAACACCAACTACTACCTTCCCCACCCAACCCCCATTTGTCTTTTTTGGACCTTCTCAGCCTCCATAACGACCTGAGCAATCAACCCCAACTGAAGCTTTATTCTCAGGAAGTTTATACGGCTGTGAGTGACAAAAAAAGCATTGATTCGTAACTAAAAAAAGATTTAGTCTTTTTGTTTGTTTGTTTGTTTGTTTGTTTGTTGGATTGATTGATTGTTGTTTGTGACATGCTAGCCATAAAACAACTACATAATATTCTTGTCAGAATGTTGACAGAACTCCAGAACCCCTGCCATAACCATGCTAGGCTTTGATGCTGTATGTGGTCTGTGTGCTATATTCCCAATAACCCACTCACACATACAGTAGCACTGAGGTGTACTGCATGGTTATAGCAGGGGTTGAGCATGCACTGGATGCATTTTGTAGGCTATCGTGTGAGCCAGTGTCACCGTTGATTCGTTTGTTTTCATCTGTATAGTTTTAGCCCAGTGTGTGAGCATGCTGCATATTTACTCATGTCCTTTGCGATTGAGCTTGTTTCATTTCTTTTATTCTTTCTTTTCTTTCTTTCTTTCTTTCTCTCTTTCTCTCTTTCTTTCTTTCTGTCTGCCCGTGAGTGCTTATTTATTCAGTCGCTATGTACAGTGCGCTTGATGCGGCGATCAACTGCATTTCTGGAGACCAATTAACTGTGCTCTGTAAATGCATGTTGCTTATTGTATGTTTTTGTTTGTTTGTCTGTGTCATGGAGGAGGTACAGTCAGAGGGCTGTAGTCTTGGTCATTCCATAGTCTCATGAACAATGTAAGACTACAATTCCCACAAAAAAAACCCTTTTGTCCTCGACTGAGACCGATTCCCTCCTTGACTTTGAAAATGCAATAACTTGCTTCTTGCTGTGTATTTAATTTGCACATAACATACAGAGACGCTGGCTGACCTTGGGTCGTACTCAGTTGAGGATGGTGACAGTGCTCGACAATCTTCCTAATGCAAAACATAAGGGCCAGAGGGCCACAGACACCCTCAGTCCCAAACGCATCCATGTACTCTTTGTTCGTATTTGTTCACTTTACGCAGTTATGAATGCTACAGCCAGAGCCATGGTTAGTGAGTTTGACGTGCAATCTCAAGTTTGAGATGAAATGTTGTGGGAGAGAGTTGACTAAATTGTCACTTTTATTTAAAGCCTTGTGTCAACAGCATTGTATGGTTTTAAAAAATATACCACGTTCCTTGTAAAAGGCTTTTTTTATTATTAAGTGTTTTTGACTGATAGGCAATAGCCTGCAGAATGTTATTTTATTTTATGCCATTCTCATGTTTATTCATGGTTTATTTCACAAGGAATGGTTTTGGGAAAGGATGTTGAACATGTCAACTTGACATATTTTCCCTCTTGACATTTGAAGCCATCTCAGTTTTCTTTATGTTCAGCTGTATAACATGTTCTATGGACAACATGGGTAAAGCTGAAATTGTATAAAAATGTGTTTCGGTGATTTTCTCTCTTGTCAATTTAAAAACTGAGAATGAAGGTTTCTTTTGTCCAAAATAAGCATGGAACTAGCCTTTGAATGTAATTTTCAAGAACGATCAAAAGGCATTCTTCATTATTTAGTGTTTGTAATGGTAACACCATATTGCTGTGGACAATTGATATTTCAGGAAATTAACCTAAAGTTCAGAATGAATCAACACAGTTAGACAATTGGTGTGGTGAGATTATGTTTTACAAATGGCTAAAAATTGGTTGCTGTACTTAAAATTGTGTTGTATGTCTTATTCTTTAGCTACGTTAACTGGAACTTGTATTCTCTGGAATGTCGTTTATATCAAAGCTATAGACTAGATTTTATTGTTTTACATGACATTGCATTGACAAATTAATTATTACGGTTGTTATTATTATTATTGTTATTATTATTATTATTATGATTATAACTGTAACATGCATTAATATTTCTTAGGACATCCAAAACAAGTACATGAAGTGCATGATCAGATTTTTTTCTGCATTGTAGTTTATTATTACTGGCCATCTCGTATAATGCAGCTCGTAGAGTGACATACGTTTATTCAGTCACTGGGCAGAGGGGTACAGATACTAGTGTTATCTGCCTCTGTTGCCTAGTAATTCATATTTAACACAATTGTTGCAGATACTGTACATCCAGTATTTCATAGTTATAGCTGTGGACACATTTTTACGTGTCCTGTCACCGTTGATTCTAATTATTTACAGCAGTTCGCAAAAAAATAAAGAAACAACAAAAAAAAAAGACTGACATGAACTGTTGGTGTAATACAGATGCATTTACTAGTGTATATGTTATTTTTGTGTTTCTCATGTGCTAGCGGATATTTAAGGAAATTGTGCTTCTGTAAAATTTTTGCTGTTTGAAAAAAAAAAAGTGTAACGGAGGTTTTGGTTTTTAGTCGGGTGATTTTTGCGCTGCTTGCAGATCTACTTTAGATGAACATTATTTAACTTAGGTTTCTTTTGAAATGATTTGTGAAGAGGATCAATAAATTCTTCTTTTCTGTCTCTGATTTGTCGCCGTTTCTTTTTTCACACAAGTGCTTTCTGTTGTCCTACTGTATGTGCAACACTATTTTCTTCAGCAGATAATTGCAGCATTAGACTTTTCCAGGTATCCTCCTCTCCATCGATTCTATCAACCCTCCGTCTATTACTTTGAAAGGGTCTTTTATTTGTAGTGCAAAATTATTTTCTCTTTTGCCCCTTTGCATCTGCTTCCAGTTCATGAAAGGGTTTTCATAAGAATCCTCAATACCTGAAAAAAAAATTGAGGTCAGAGACACATTTGTGCCCAGCATAACAAAGCACAAAGTCTACAGTAAGAGCAACCCCCGCCCCCCCACCCCACCCCTCTCTCTCTGTCTCTCTCTCTGCCTGCAAAGAAGTTAGCCATCACCAGGAAATCGTTTCAGAGAACAGCACTAAAAGCTGTAACTTACTGAGTCTAACTCAATTTTAATATATGATAGTGTATGTTACTCAAACATTAAATGTGAGAAATGTATGCACCATTATTTTAATAATCTGTCCCAACAATTGAAATTATTTAAATAAAGTGCATTAAATGTACATGTTTGGAATAAATTATAGTTTCATAGGTAAAGCTTGACGCATGCACTGAACGTAGCTTTCAGATGACTGAATATTGTTGTAATGGAAGGTCATTTGTGAAGCCTGCTTCTTAAGATGGCACATCTCAGTGGGTCTCAGTACTTATGACGGTCACTGTTGGATATGGAAGCATTGCCTGCTTTATGCACGCTTCAGTCCTTTAGCAGGAAAGCAATTTCCCTCCTTTAAATTTGAAGCTGATTGACAGACCAAGTTCTTTTCACCAGTACTGTGGACACACAGCACAAAGCTTAGGTTTTCTATAGGTCTTGGGGGACGGTTCATAAAAAAGAAATACCTTGGTCTATTTGACCTACTGTATGGCAGGCACTTCCGTCAGTTCATGGTTTTCTGCTTTCTTACCATTCTGTTTTTGTGTGTGTGTGTGTGTGTGTGTGTGTGTGTGTGTGTGTGTGTGTGTGTGTGTGTGTGTGTGTTTTAACTCTGCAGTATGCCTACATGTTTATAAAAGATGAACTGCCCTTAAATCCATTTGAGTCGGCTCAAGGATAGCCTTCTCTACTGTCTGTCAAAGCTGTTTCACAGCAAAAGCATATCATGGACAAGGTCTATGCAAAGCCCAATAATAGAGTTTAATCTACAGGTTATCTGAATACCTAATCTGAATTTAATGCCAAAGCCTGAGTATGGGCTAGTCTTATAGGCTATTTAAGTGGATGCTCTGCATCAATCACTGTGGACAGTACCATCTACTAAAATGTGTAATCTTATGAGGTAAAATCGCCTTAAAGGATAGGTGCCGTTTTCACGATTTGAAACTTACTTACATCAGGGACAAAATAACGTTACTTACTTACTGTAACTGTTTCACTCTCCACCAAAGTTGCGTCTTTACAGTTATTGGAATCATAGCCTATCCATGTAACGGAGTGGTCGGGGCAACGAAATGCAGGGAGTAAATGCATTCATTTCTCAGATGTTTGTAATGATATGGTAGTGCTATTCCCATTTCAGTCAGAAGTATAGTACTTTTGTTATCACCATCCAGGGTATGTACATAGGCCTATTCATGAAATTGGCAACAAGTGATGTTGTCATCTTAGCTCTGCCAGGCACATTACTTGCTGATACTTCAGACACTCAGTTGGCTTGTTTAGCTAATAGACAGGCGATAGCAAAGTACTTCTGACTGAAATGGGAATAGCACTACCATATCATAACAAAC
>JASCQY010000078.1:2448905-2466376 GCA_030264315.1 Sardinella tawilis | reverse complement strand
AATTTCGATTCCTTTGTATGTCTAGTACATGTGAAAGAATTGACAAATAAAACTGACTTGACTTGACTTGACTTGAATTCACTAAGAAATGTCATGGAAATGAAGAATAGCATTTTTGAAAACAATAAAACAAACATTTACAAACAAATAAACAAAAATAAAGAAACAAACATAATGATTTTGTGCTGATGTGGTAAGTGATGTATTCCATCCTCTGAAATATTTAGACCCCCATCAATGCTTCATGCATAAAATGAGTGGAAGCCCTTCAGAGCAATAACTGAATGGAAAAAGTTATGCAGGCTTGTGAAGGCTGAGGGACAGCACCATAAAAGAATAAAACAACGCATAAAACATTTATTTAGATTTTTCCCATATATGAAAAAAAAAAAATAGAAATCATGATGTCATTCATCACCATGGAGAAGACGTTAGTGGCTCAGTTGGGTGTTGACAACATCTTACTGACATGTTTTGAAAATAAAAGCAATAAAAGCTATTTATTTATTTATTTATTTATTTATTTATTTATTTACAAGGAAAGTATTCAACTGTCTCGTCCTGCAGTAGCCTATCCATTGCTCAGACCTTCCTTTTTGGACTATATCCCCGGTGAACCCAGATTAACCTGCCAGTGTGATTTTGAGTTTGTTCTGCAGGTGGGTCTGGGGTCAGGCCCATTGCAGTCTATTACTGAATCACAAGAATCCCAGGATCCAATCACAACTGCTTATCCAGCATGGGGGTGGGCTTTTTATGATGACAGGCAGAACAGTGCATTCATCTCAACCAATAAGGGCATCAGTGTTAAACCATATGGATGTGTAATTGCCTTCAAACAGTAAATAATAAAGTTGTTTACGAGAAGGCTGTGCTAGTCACACTTATGACAAAGACGAACGTTAGACAATAGAACATTTTTGTACTTTTATGCCCCTGGAAATGGGAAATGATAGAGTCTCCTCCAGACCCAAGTAACAGTCTGGAGCAACAACAGCCCTGTTGAGTTTACCCAATGCTGTGGGCAGGAAGAGGAACTAAAGACGTATAGCCTAGGCTACTGAATAGGGAACCTGCTGCTTGTACTAAATGGGGCTAATATTGGAAACACAACAGAGTGAGAAACAAGAATTATAGGTCTAACAAAAGAGTATTATTTTTACCAATCTCGTTTTCTTTGCTTTGCATTTGAATGCTGAGCTTTGTAGTACGTGTTTAAAAATTACAGGCAATTAAATCAATTGGGTCACCTCATCGTTCGCATGGGTAATTTTGTTATTATTGGCTCTCTTATATGTTTAAGGGGTCTGTTTCCATGGCGTTCTTGATACAGTAACTGCACTTTACTGGGACGTGTGCATCGCTGTGCTCTGTGTTTTCACCAGGTGGCAGAACTAATCGCATCCATTATCACACCATCTGCTTGACTTGTTGATGTTTTTGGACGTTCACTTCAACAAAAGGGGGGAAACAAATTACTTTGACAAAGTTTAATGTAGCTATACACAAGGTGTTCACTGAGACAAAGAACAATTCCATGCATATCACCTGCCTGAGAAGAACGAAAACAGGCTATTGTTTGAGGAAAGATCATCTTTCCACCTTCAAACGGCAGCCATTCGTTAGTTAGTTGAGAAAGAGTGACGAGCGATGAGTGATGAGAAGAGTGACGAGCTGTCAATCAGCTGTTAGAAGGGGGAAAAACTAACAGAAACAAGTTGATGTTTTGACACTGTGGGAGAATATGGCAGAGAGAGACAACTGCATGACTGAAATTATCTGTAATGACAACTATTCACAGCCCAACTGCTTGGAAATGATGTAGGCCTAATTACTTGCAGAGAACCACTTCTGACATCTTTATTGATAGGCTCTTTGTTTATCAGCCAAATCCACTTGGGAAGGGGGTTGTCACGCAGTCTCTTTGTGATATGCCATCTCCTGAATCAACAAAATAAATTAAAAAATAGCTCCAACAACAAAATCGTTTATAAATTCCATGACCATGCCCAAAATTTTTTGTCAATTCTTGCATTTAATCAAACTGACAGGATTCAGACGCATTCACTGAGAGAGAGAGAGAGAGAGAGAGAGAGCAATTTCATTTAAATTTCAATTACAAGAATCTAGCCACAAATTGCCTGAACAGAGACCAGTGCCAGCGCCTATCGTGGAAGCACAGCTGTAACCTGTAGCTGTGAAGAACATTGTAAACAACAGCCTCGACGATTGATTGAGTGCTTGGGGAGACAGAAATAGATGTTTGGCTATAGCCGTCTTCTGAACACAGCATCACAAGCCTGTCTTATCTTTGTCTATTGTCAGGTGCTTTCAGACATACTTTTCTGACCCCTTTTTTCTGGCCACCCACGACCTCTTTGTGCTTCTCATCAAAGGGGTTCATTACTTTCTTTGGTGTTTTTTTTTATTGTTAGTTCACAAAAATACTGTGTGTGTGTGTGTGTGTGTGAGAGAGAGAGAGAGAGAGAGTGAGAGAGCGGGTAGTCCATTGAATGAAAAGCTTCAGCCTTTTTTTAATCCTCTCTGCTATCAACAGGATTCTGAACTGTGCTTCCTGTGGAAGTGTACGACAGAACAGCACAGTCTATTGTGACATCTTTATGCTGAGAGGAACTGCAGGGTTTTCTCAAATCTAGTCATCAATTCATCACCTCCTGCTGAATATCTGAGATTGATTGTTGAAGATTGATTGTCAATTTGGCCCTGTGGAAGTTTTACAGGATTGCCAGGGCTCTACCCATGCCATAGCAGAAGGAAGAATTCTGAGTATCTTTCTTCTTACAATTCTCTCTCTCTCTTTTTCAATACCTCCCTCTTACTCCCTGTTTGCAGGCATGTGTGTGGGCTTTAGGCTTTCTCTTTCAGTCATGGAATGGACAGGGATGGATGGATGGATGGATGGATGGGTGGGTGGATGGATGGAAGGATAGTTGGTTGGATGGATGGATGAATGGATGACAGGCACATGTAGTATATCAGCCAATTGTGTGAGGTATATGCCATGCATGATTCATTCCTTTGTCCTCTATTGTATGCTGTCCCCTTGGGTTGGCTTTGCTATATCATTCTGTCAAGGAATCAAGCTGTGTCCACCTGCTTTGCCCATAGAAATTACTCTATGTTATTCGTCAACCACATCTGCCTGATGACATTGAGCTTTGCATATGAACTGGAAAGCTAACATCATCATATCATTAAATTACTTTCCATATAGGCAATGTAGTATATTTTCAGACTCTTTTTAAATTTGGCTAATTAACCAGTCATTTGAATAATAGGGTGCGACATCTGGGGCTATTCATCGTTAATCGTGTAATTAGCAGATGGCATGGAGTCGCACCTATTCACTTGATTGAATAAATTCCGCAGGGTACACTTATAGGCTACATACAGTAATGTGCGAAAAGAAAGAAAGGAAGATTTAAAGGTCCAGTCAGTGATACATGTGACATAATACAATCTTTCATGATCATGATCCGCTATAGATATTTATTCACATGGTCATGGTCACTGGGAAAAAGGTCTTTTTATGATATAGCCTACAGTACTGGGTTGGATATACTGGCTCTAAAAACAAACAATTGTGGGCAGCCTGCCACCCAACCAATAACACAGAGAACACGCAGGTTCTGCCATCACCTGTTAACAATTTCAGTCACGCTATAAGGCCTAGGCTGCAGCATGTCTACTTCCACTAATTAACTAAATAAATGACACCTGGCTGCAATTGAAAACAAACAATCCCCCCTCCAAACAATAACACAGAGTCGGAAGGCAGGGGTGAGCTCTGTTGTATTTTTTTTTTTTTTTTTTTGGTGTTTGGATAAAATAGGCCTATAATGAAGGCTTTTCTGTTTATTAGGGTGTGTTTAGAAATATACACATAAACACAAACAAACAAATATGTTTATCAACAGAATCACTGACTACACCTTTAAGTGGGAAAAAAAATTGGCTAGGCCTCAGTCGCGCGTTCCAGTTTGGCAGTTGCACGTCGCCATCTTCTGGTTGATGCCTTTCATTTCAAGTGAACTTATAGGCCTATATTTCTGCAACTCCAGCTTCGCTGTAGCCTATTGGATTACGCTAAGATAATATTTTATTTAGTTATAGGCCTAGTTATATTTTGAGTTCACTGCCACTGAAAAAAAGGCTAATTACTTTCAACTTTCACAATATAGGCCTACAGTCGACTATCAAATAAATAGTAGGCCTAGGCCTACACTGAGATCCAAAATATCACAAGGCTTAGATCCTATAAATTATATTAGTAAAAGTTCCTTCAGTCTACGTGAGATTTCATGAGCTTATTTTTCCCTATGTAGCGGCTCATATGATTTGACACGATGACGCACAGGTTGTTAATGATATCCCTCTGCAGATTGGATTTAATTGATGCAACCATCCCTACTAGCCAGCAGGTGGCAGGGTAGCACCAGATGATGTAACTCGCACCCCTCCTTTCCCATCAAGTGAAAGCAACCAGCCACAACAGTGACGCTGCTGCTGCTTATTACCATGCGTGATTCACGTCGACCCGGCCACGCTGGAGCATCATGATGCTGGATCTCCCGAAGAATTAAACGACGAAACCCATTTCCAGTTCTTCGTCTCATTCCGTGCAGTTATGTCTCAGTGGTACTGCTCTATTGCGCGATGCCAGAGCTCTCAGCTTACCTGCTCCTCTCGGTTTTGTTGATATCCTTCGAGGATGGGTACGTGAACAGGGCGGAGGGTGGTTTGGTCCCCCCTGGCCCTACCCCGCCGTTGGAGGACAATGCCAGTTCCGCTGTTACAGATGGATCCGTCAGTAGACAGACGCTCCAGCCTCAAGAACATCAAGTTCATACGTCGCCCCTTGTCCCATCAGGTTAGAGCGCAAAACCCTGTGGTTTCAGTTTATTTCACAGCTTGTTCTCTTTTTCTGTGATAAATTTTAATTGCGTGGTCACTGTCGCTTTTGAGTCGTGTTCGCTTGTAGCTTGCAATGGAAAAGCTCAAAACGTAGCTCTCCCATAGCCCACAACAATAACAATAGGCTTTCAACCCCTCAAGATGACACAAGTCATCCTACCCAGCGATATTGCTCCTTTGTCTTAATAACTACAGTGCCTTTATTAACGCAGATGTTATTGTGTAATGTTGAAAATGCACCAATGTTATTATAGTCATATTTATTTGAACACATTGTGAGCCTACAAACATAGCTAACATAATCAATCAATAAATAATGAAAATAAGGATGGCATGCTTTTGCCACGACTAGGCCTCTACTAGTAACGTGGTCTCCGTTTATCTCTTCAAACAAAGCTTAGAACTAATTAGTCTGTTATGAATGGATTTGAGTTTTATTATCAGGGATTATTGCATTTATCACTGTCAATGGCATATTGTCTGAAGGCCTAATCCTGTTATATCCGCAGAAACACCCTCATTGGTCATATTCTTTGGCCCAATGTTTTGAGTGCCTTTAACAGCCTTCTAAATTCGCATCGGTAATTTGCTTTTTATTTTATTGAACTTATTTATGGCGCTCGTGTTTAGATTAATTTGTTAACCCATACAGACAAATATAACATATATTATGGGTGGTTGTCATTGGCATGATAAAATATAATAATACAACGATAATGTTACCTTCAGATAATTGGGGGTTTCCAGTGAAAGGTAGTTGGAGGCCTAGGCTGTGAAAGAATCACTTGAAAGGTGCTTATACTGTAGCCTAGGCTACTGCATTAGTGTGCTGCTGGCACCCCTGCACAAAATTTCTGGCATCTGGCTGTCTGTGGCACTTTGATCTATTTTTAAACCCCCTGCCTGTGCTGGGGATTGCTGGTTTCATTACTATTTCATGTTCAGAGAAAGGTTATCGCGGGATTCTCCTGGGCACCTGACAAACATGGCTGTCTCTGTTGGGAACCCCGCTGGGCTGTGTTGTTTGTGTTGGAAACTCCCATCTACTGCACACTGTCCCATTGTAGACAACTGATTCAAACAAGCATTTGACTACATCAAACAGACATACATACAAACAAACAAAAATAGTGAAAAACAGGATCAAGTTTGAATCCACCTCCATTTGTAACCATGGCAACACCCCCCCTCCCCCCATCTGATTTGTAAATGATTTGACTTGCAGCATCTCCGCTGTCCCTAAGAGTCTGGGTAAAAGATGCGTCAAGCCAGCGCTACATCGGAGGGGCGTCGGTGGAGGTTTTTGTCAACAGCACCCACTCGGTGAGCGACTTCACCCAGGACAATGGCGAGGTGCTGCTCAGTGTGCCCTATGCCTTGGGCCAAACCCTCAGCATTGTGGCTAGCATGGAGGGCTACGTGCACAAGCAGCTGCCCTGGAAGACCACCAAGATGCCCAGTAAGTAGTACACCAGTACAGAGGATTAAAGCCTGTGGGGCAGCTAAATAAACTTGCCACCAGCCCTTTGGAACACATCTTAAAAGACTTACTGTACATGAAGAACACGATCATGGGATAAGTTATTACATATATATATATATAGTTTATTTAATACATATTGACACATAACACTGACATACAGTATCTATCTATCTATCTACAGTATATATCTACCTATCTATCTATCTATCTATCTATCTATCTATCTATCTATCTATCTATCTATCTATCTACTGTATCTATCTTTCAACGTTTTGTGTAGCTTATACCTTGCTAAGGTTTTATTGTTAGGCTTGATAGAGGACATCTCCCACAAATACCGATCCTCTGCTGGAGTTGACTACCTGGAGTACCTCCAGCAGGTCATGTTAGGCTTGATAGAGGACATCTCCCACAAATACCGATCCTCTGCTGGAGTTGACTACCTGGAGTACCTCCAGCAGGTCATCCATCTTTAGCTAGTCAAGTCCAAGGGGCTTTTGGCAGTGTCTGTCAGACACAGCGTTCAGAGCCACCTCTTTGTCAGTGTGAGTTATATGACACAGAAACACAGATGTCTTGGCCACTGTTGTTGATTCAGATTAAAATGTAATTGCTTTGCATGTTAACACCCCCCACCACACACACACAGACACACACACACACACACTCAAACCCCCGCCCCTTCTGCTTCCTCTCAAGGCACAGAAGCTTTTCTGGCCCAAGTCCTTGGAATGAAGTCTTAAGTCGAGTCCCAGCAGTAATCTGTAGTAGAGCCATTGATTTCCTGCCAAATGGACCATCTTGCGTATCCCTATGCGTATTACAATATATAGTGAACGTATGAAGGATTAAAAGACAATTGTTTATTTATTGGATCAATATCTTTTTAATGCATTGTTTTGTAAGCATACCTCAATCAATATTCCCCCCGAAATCCAGTGGTTTGGGATTCCAGGGCATCCGTGAAGCTAGACCTGTCAGTAATTTATGGAATTCTGGTGTTGTCACTAGGGGGACGTCACTCATAGCCTGTGCGTTTCTATTGGGCAGCCAGGTCAGATAGTGAAGGCTCTGTTTGGTTTGTCGAGACAGGGAGCTGAGGGAAGGGAGGGGAGTGCCTGGCAGTACAAGCAGAGGGGTCCTGGTCCAGCTCAACATCCCCACCCAGTGTTGCTCCTGTGGAACTGATCTCACATCTCATAGTACTACCCCAATGTCTTTCACCCAAAAGCCATAATGAGAAATGTCTCCATTTTTAGGACTGAAATGTTTTTTCATTCTTGCATTTTTATTGCACTTTTATTACTTTATTTCCATTTCATTCTCATTTTGATACCGGGATATATTATGGGATAAAGTATGTTATGATTTTCCATTTCAGTATTTTCCTCCGTGACTCTGGCTCTGCTTCCACAAACCCAAGGCAACATTTGGCTTTTTGATGATTCTGTGCTGATCACCCAGAAGACATCTGGTATGTCACATTCTCTTATATGCTACAGAAACCTGCACATTACATTTTTGAAGAAGCTACAGTATATATTTGTATATGTGTAATATTATGATACTGTATACCAGAGCCATGTGAAGGGGAAAAAAAGATTAAAAGCTCTGGCAGAGACTTAATATAAAACACAGCGATTTCCAAACTCGTTTGTTAAAACACAGGCCTGAGTTGTGTGGTCTACATGTCTCCTAACTGCAGAGTACACATCCCAGCCCAGTGTGCATTTCTCCAAAAGCCTGCTGGAGCTGCCGGACAACACCAACATCTCCATGGTGACGGCCTATCTGACGGTGCCACCCATTGAGAAGGACTGCCACCTGTGCACTACCGGTCTCCTTAGCAACCGTTCAGGTAAGGACACAGCAGGTGAATAGGGACACATATGTGCACTTCACTGGGGGCCTGTTGAACTGAAAATGAATAAGAGCTGCAATTCTTTTTTCACTGAAAAGAAATAAGTGATAGGTCTACACAGACAGGACTAATCAAAGGAACAATTACTGTAAATACAGGTGATGGCCTTGTAAATTACAAAAAAAGTTATTAACCTCTTATAAATGTGTTGTTATTGATGTTGTAATAGCATTCTATTTTAGGGAGACATGTTGTAGATTAATTACTTACTGTACATTCCCATGAACAAAGACATGCTGTGTGATTTTGAGAATTTAGAGAAATAAAGTGATAAACACCATCATACCATGCAGAGTACATGGAGATTGAGATAGAAGAAATTACCCAGAAATGACATTATTAAGTATATGGAGATATCTATACTATACAGTATAACTATATTCTGTATTTTGGGATTGTTTGGTTTAGGACTATGTAATGCTTTGGCTACTACAGTACATACTGTAGAAGCATTTCAGAAATGTAAGGATTCATAGGGCCATAAGGCATTATAAGGCGCAGTATGAATTAACATGTCAATAACTGTCAATATCCACCTATAAGGCACATCGGCTTATAAGGTGCAATAAGCGAAACAAAACGTTTGTCAGATAAATTGAACTTTAGTCAACTAATTCACAATAACTCTCAACATTGTTCATGTTGAATTCTGAATTGTAGCTACTCTATTCCCATGATCTAATGCCTGACTGATAGCCTTGTTTGAAATCCACCTCCTAATGTCTCTACCGTGGCTATTTCTAAAACCCTCATTTAATCAGTAGTTTATTAAAACATCATCTATTGATTTAGGCTATTTCGCCAGTCATCATGTTCATTTTAATGATTAAATGAAGAGATTCAAACTGTTTTCAGTGCAAACGAATTTCCGAGCTGGCGAACGTGTTCTTCCGTGGAGCAGCAGCAGTTGAATTTTCTTTGTTGTTATTAGGGCGGTCTTATGTTACCACCTGGCCGTTGCAGTTGTACTGGCTTGTGAAACGTTCAAGCTCAACCGTATTTTTTAGCTCTGTGTACCATTTAAAATCGGTTGGAGATTAGAACACAGCCACATATTAGGCGCACTGGTTTATAAGGCGCACTGTTGATTTTTAAGAAAATGAAATGATTTTATATGCGCCTTATAGCCCGAAAAATGCGGTACTGTAAACTAAACAACATTTTCAAAAAATATGAAGAGGTGTTTGCTCCTTAGAAGCCAAGTGTATGTCCCTGAAGTCTTATAAGTCAGCATGACAGCAGGATGCCTGTAGTAATTAGTATCAGTTAGCAATATAAACACTCCAGACAGAGGTTGGCAAGAGGCCCTACTCCCGACTCTCTCTGCTGTGTATGGGTGGGGGGATTGTGTGTGTGTGTGTGGGTATATGTGTGTGTGTGAGTGATTTTGGGGTGTGTAGGGTGTGTGAGGGTGAGCTCTCTCTCTTTGGGCCCCTGAGTTGGCCTTGAGCACTTAGAGTGGTCAGGTCAAGAAAATTGATCTCCCCCTTCATGGGTGTTTTCACAGCTGAAGTAATCTCTCCTCCCAGTCTTCAAGTACTCTGTCTTGGTTTGGCAGTTTGGAGTAAGTTGAGACAAGCTTGCCGTGGCTCAGATATTACACTCTTTCCTCAGGCTTCATGAGTGTGAGACTCACACCAGTGGCCGGTCTCAGCGCCCAGCTTCTAGCCAATGGGAAAGAACTTCCTGTTAACGGGCCAGTCCAGATCACCGTGCCTCTGCCCCATAGCAGTGCCCACTGGCACGCATCTGACTCCATACCTGCATGGGCTTTCGACAGGAAAAAGGGTAAGGAGAGCCATTGTTTTGGCAGGAGATACAATAATTTCCCAACTATTAATCATGATTAATACTTAGATATTGCAAAAAGCAGGATAACAGCCTTCAAGGTGTCCTGATATGGAGTTGATCGATCGCAAACTCCACCCAAGAATGGCAACTGACCAATTATACGCATAGCAACGCAACATGGTAACGACAAAGTCTGTCAAGCTGCTAGCTCTTTACAATGGTATGCCTATGGCTTTGCTTGACGGAAATAGCAAGGGTGGCGTGGCTTTGCGATCGGTCAATTAATGGACTTGATGGAGGCAACTCTGTTCCTTATTCTTTGCCCCCACTTTGTCCATTGATTATGTATCACAGTCGTTATCCCTTAAAGGAATTTACCTATGAAACGCTGGCATTGACAGACATATTTCTCTCCCTCAGGCGTCTGGCTGCATAAAGGCTTGGGGACGGTGAAAAGAGACGGAGATGCTCTCGTCTGGACGTATGTGGCAGCTCACCTCGGGGACTGGCTTGCTGCCCCCATACCCACTCTAAACGGTGAGTCGAAACTCCCAGCCATGCTTGGGGACACTGTGGGATTAACAACGGCCGGTGTAAATCAGACGATTTACTGTTTTACCTCTTTTGCTTTGCTTCTTCTCGCACAATCTAAGGAATATGAACAATATAATACTCTTCATTATATTGTATTCATAATAGCTGCCTTGGGCCTCTATATATTTATGTTTGTTTTGCTAAAAGTAGCGCCAACGCTATTCTCTCACCACCTATCTGCCCAGTAACTGGATTTCTGTTTGGGGAAAATCTAGGTTACAAGGGCCATGGGGCACACCCTCTGGACGTGTCCTATCACACTTACCTCCTCTTGGGCAGCCTGGGAGGAACCCTGCTTGTAGCCATTGGGTTGCTGTCCGTGCTCTTGTGTCACTGTAGGTAAGGTAGCATTCGCCTCATTCACACACCTCATTGTTTACAGTACATCATGTGACCGGTGACAGTCTGCTCTGTGCTAAGTGATGAATTTCAATAAATGCCTGCCTGTGGTTTTTGCATGTCCTACTTACTGCTCAAAAAAGTTTTTGAAGCATTTCATTTGATGGCAGTTTTAATTAGTCTGTCATCACCTTTTACCATTTCCCATATTGAAAGCCAGCCACTAGTGTTTTCAGGTTCTTGCATTTTCCATTGCCAACAACTAGTGATCATACTGTACAGTCAGATTCTTTTACTGTGTCATTCTTCGATATCTAGGTCTGTTTTGCCCTCATGCCAGTTACATGGACAGTCTAATCTGACCAGTCAGTGGTCTAGTCGTAAATCCAAGCACTGCCTCCATCATAGCATGCATTTCATGTACTTGGGCATCATCCGTTGTTCTACCACAAAAAGCATGATTGTAATTTTCAGGAATGTGGCCTAGAAATCCTTACCTTGATGTTCCTCCACAGACATTCTTCACGAAACCGAGTAAGGAGGCGACATTCCTCCCGGGTGATCCTGCAGAAGGACCAGACCACATCCACCAGCTGCGATGGAGATGAAGAGTTGCTGTATCCCCACGACGACCGTACCTTCTCCCTGGCCACCATGGCGCAACGCAATGCCTCAACAACTCCCCGACACCAAGCCAATTACAACATCTATGTTGAGGACGTCAGCCGCCCTTTCAAGCTGTATGAGAACGTGGGTGCTGTAGGAGCGCCTGATAGCACCAAACCACAAATGCCATCGGTTTACGTCAACAGTGAGGAGGTGGCAAGGCTGAGAGAGATGTCTGATCAGAGCCGAGCAGCCCAAGGCGCTGGCGAGAACATAGTGTTCAGTGACAAGCTGTTCCACATTTACAACCACCCCGTAGCCATTGTCCCAGCTCCAGAGCTTTTCGCTAGCCCTCCGCCATCGGCGACTCAGGCTGACCCTTCAGGCTGCCGATCGGCCACATTCCCCAGGAACGGGATGGAGCACGGACCGCAGTCGGAGCGTAATTTGAAGGACAGTTTCACGCAGACCCTTCCCAAAAATGCTACACAGGACAGTGACGAGCAGCCAGTCCTAGAGGGCGCCATTCAGGGTGCTGCCATCAACCCTGGAGTCTGGGGCCGTTACAGCCATCTCCTGGAGTCAGTGTCTGTGCCAGGAACTCTGAATGAGGCGGTGGGGATGGGTCCATTCCGCGCTGAGCTTCAGGGGATCTCAGAACAGACCCTGGTGGAGCTATCCAAAGCTAAGCCATCACCACACCCTCCTAGAGCCTGGTTTGTCTCCCTGGACGGCAAGCCAGCTGCCCAGGTGCGTCACTCGGTCATCGAGATCCAGGGCCGTCATCGGCCCGGCAGCAGCAATGACACCAGTTTGGACTCAGGAGTGGATATGAATGAGCACCAGCAACCTCTCCTGAAAATGGAGCGTGAGGGGCCCTCTCTCTTATCCATGCCTAGAATAGGCATGCCGGTGAACCACGAGGAGCCTGACCTGAGCAGCAGTGAAATCGGAAGCCCCGAGGAAGGAGCCCTGAGGCACACCTTGGAAAGTAGCAACACAGCAATGGCAGCCAGTAGCCTCTCGGAGGAGAGGGATGTGGGTGATACGTCAAGTGAGTCCAGGGGGACCCCGCCACCCCGACGGCCTAGGAAGGTCCGAGACAAGAGTAGGCCAGACAAAAAAAGTGGCCGACATGTCCGCGACGAAAGGCCACAGATGAAACGCTAGCCTGAGCTGAAATTTTGCCAAGCTCTAAAAGAAACCAGGATTTTGCCAGCTGTGCAGAGGCGTCTGTTTGTCATCATTCTGCCATGTAATGTCACATGGCATTATGAAATATATCTCAAACAATATGACCAAATTTAGTATTTCTACATGCTGATTGGGAGCATGTTTATTTAATGTGAAATGATAAAAAAAAGTTGAGGAGAGAAGAAGGCTTTTATTCCCGACATTGGCTTGTTGTTTCTGATAGATGTGGTTCCATCACTTTCCCCTCGTAATGCAACTGCTCTTGTTATAAGAAAGCACACCCTAACCATAGCTGCTTTTTTATACAGTTCAAAGCTCTTAGTGCAAATAAACCAGTTGCAATATGGTATGTTTGCACAAAGTCAATCCAGACCCAGACCATATTTATATCCAAAAGCACATTAAGGACAGGGACACATGAAAGTCGACTTTGCATAAGAATTGAATCACACAGCATTGATTTACCACAGCAAGGCAAGGGAATGGGGTGAGATATTTGACTTTTTACCAGGGCGCTTGGCAAGCTGTGTGTATGGAGCTGAGTGCTGTCCAGGAGGATTTCTTTTGTCAGTGGCGACTGTTTTGATGCACATTGCAACGTTCAGAACAGATGTACTCCAATGTACTCACCTAGCCTTGTACCAGAACCAGCTGTAATGCTTTGCCTTTTGATCTGTCAGAGATTTTAAGGACTGTCATTTTTGTAAGTCTCTTTGTGCAAAATATTACGGCATTTAAGCTACTGGTAGATTAGTTGCAAGAATAGTTTGTGCCAAATTTGTAATTATAACTCTAGTTCCGTAGAAAACAAATACAATTTATGAAGCAGTGTAGCCAACACTTGCAGAAACAAGAATCATCTATTTTGTTATCTGGTCAAGCTCTACTGGATTTTCCAGAAACTGCCACTCAGAGAGAGAGAAAGAGAGATGGAGAGAAAGCAAACGAGAGACAGAGAGAGAGAGAGAGAGAGAGAGAGAAGTGACTGCAAGTTATGACAGCAAGTTGTTCAGAACTGCTGAAGCCTCACTGGTCAAACATGGTGTTTGTCCAAAGCTATGCGTGTATATGTGTGTACAAAAAAGAAATGTACAAAATGTGCATGCGTTCGCCGTGTCCGTCTTTGTATGCCTCGTTGATGATGTGAGAATGTTCGCAAGCGTGACGTCTCAGGTGAGATTGTGTTATCTCAACCCAAGGCCTTCACCAAAAAACACTTACGTAATATCCAAATCAAGCTTCGCTAGTCATTTACCATGTGCATTTAGCTTATCACTTTTCATGTGGTTGTGGACAAAGTGATTGTTGTGTATGGTTTACTTCGCTTAAAAAGGTAGCTTCTATTATGAGTCAGTTGTCCTCATTTTTTCTTGTTTATTATCATCATATGTACGAAAAAGTCATCCAAAGTAGAAGAAATTGAAACCATGTGTCAAGTTGGACTGGAACCAGACTGTTTGATCTGCTTGAAAATGGCTATTTTACTGCCACAGATAGAGTAAGACGGAAATTAACACTGTGACTCAAAACTAGTCAGTGCTTTGACACAAAAGAACCAGTTATTCTTCTCCACTCACTTCCTACTAAACAAATGTACAGTTACTGCCTTAGTAATGACTGGATTGTTGAGATTTGTTATGACTGAGTGGGTTTATGTAGTCCATGTTTCTTTGCCCATATTCTTCCTCTTGACATTCATTGACTTTATTTATTGACATCTAGAATTGATATTGAGAATGAAGGAAATATTCCAATATCTTAACAATACTGCTTTACTGAAAAAAACAATATTTCATCCATTCACAACTGAAATCAAATCTAAAATATCTGCATTCAGCATAACTTTGATGCACTTGAATTGGGGCTGGTTTACACAGAGCACTTATTTATACTCAGTGTTTCAAGAAAATTCATAATACCTTACACCCCACACTTGCCTGAAATATGATTGTCAAACTTGGATGGTGTGTGAATATGAGAAAATGAGATGCATGATTGTATAGTGAAAAATCATTTTCAAGTAGTGTCTACTGAATGTGCTCCAACTATCATTTGATTGTGATTTTTTTTTCAATTATTTATGAACTTATTTATACATACATTTAAGTAAATCATGACGCCTTTCAGGCAGAGTAGTTGTACAACGATGATCGTACATTTCTTGTGTGCTTCACTTTTGCCTTTTGTGCACTGTTTCATTGAACATCAATAAAATCACAAGCTAAACAGCTCTGTCGATTCTGCTTCTTTTTTCATCATTATATGATGCTTTGCGTTGTGCCCAACAACTCCCCCCAAGCAGATTCATCATATACCATTCTATTCATGGCTTTCTTACACATTAGTCTCTATCAGTATAATATACATTATAAGTAGATCACTAGTAATGTGCTAGTAATGGCAAGTACGTCATTGAATAAAGGACATACAGCCACCAACTACTGTGTATGGACAGAAAAACACCCTTGGTCTCTTCACAATTAATATTTATTTTTAATTAATTAATTAATTAATCAATTAAGTTATTCAAAACAGTGTGTATTGTGCTGTGCATGATGTAGCCAAATATAGAACATACAGTACAAATCTCTGTCTAATGAAAGTTTTTTTTTTTTTTTAATTTAACAAAATATATAGCGATTCAAAAGGTATGGAGTCATGTTTCATATTGATCTGGTCTCATTTCAGGTTCATACAGTACAGTACATCACTACTGTAGAGATAGCAAAGCTGTGCAGATAAACATGCCTGTCCAGACAAGCCCATCATCCTCTAGTTCTCCTGTGGACTAGGGAAGCTAATGTACATTCCTGTCATCCCCATAGCCAGCTCTGTCACCTCCGCACTGCTGGGTAGGACGGGTCCGATGGGCCTGTGTTTCCGCAAGGGCTTGAATCTACGGGGGAACACGGTTCCCTCAGGGCTGACGACGGCTTCTGGGGCGCTCACTCCAACATAGAGCCCAGCATGGATGTCACCCGAATGGGGTTTAGCCACTGGGACCCCTGACCTCTGGGTGGCCTTGCTGGGGCTTGGAAAAAGACGTGCACCGGGGTGAGCCGCTTTGAATCCACTTCTCTTAACCGACTGGCATCTTGTAAGGGGTCCAAGCCTACCGGTTTGGACCCGGGCGAGTTCAGTGTCGCTGGACTGGCGAGGCTGGGCAATGCGCATGCTGTTAACAACAAGATCCTGGACACTTTGAGTGGGGCGTCTTGTAGGCTGGGGCCGGAGAGCTGAGAGACAGACGAGCGAGTCAACACGACTGACAGCAACCGTGTCCACTGTCCTCTCTTTGAGTCCAATGCCAGGGACAAAGAGGCCCTTACACCGGTCCTCAGGGAGTTTGCCACGCATGGAGGCTGGGACATCCACAGCAGGCACAACCCTGACCGCTGAGGTGCCTGAGAGCGGGTTGTAAATCGTGTGCCAGTCCAAAGGGCAGCAGTTAGACTGCCAGATCCACCCATCAACGCAGTCCATGTGAAACTGATAAAAACAGACTTAGTCATTTGTGGTGGTCTTTTCACTAAATTTGCCATTTAACACAGTTAAAAAAAGGAGAAAGAGGGATCATCAAAATGACTAAACCACATTACACTGAAATTGCATTTCTACAATTATTAGATTATATAGCAATGAGACTGCAATATTTTCACTGCAATTACATCGACCGAATCAGAGGCAAAAATTACTTCCCAATACCTAATGGTGCTGATCCACTGGTCACATCAAAAATACACAACTTCTGCGTCGTCGGCAGTTGATGGAGCTACGGCCACCTTCCCAAGATGCTTTGTAATGACGGCATTAACGTTTTGACATGCTCCATTGAAAATGAGCTGACGATCACAACGCATGTGTGCTTGACGTGACCAGTGGATCAGTACCGTACGCCGTCTCTGGTCTATGGCCTATGAGCCATGTGTTTTGTTGCAGCCCAGTGTACATCTCTAGTGTTTACCTTATGGTGGCAGGGCAGGTGTCTGACCTGCTGGCCCAGACGGAAGGGCATGAGGCAGATGCGGCACTGCATCCCCGCCTGCAGCAGCCTGCAGCCCTGACGCACCCTCACCAGGGGCAGGGTCGCCAGAGCAGCCTCCGGCAGGGGCTCACGCTTCAGCACCAGAACACTGCAGGGAGAACACACATTATTACTGTATGTGCCGTCACACACACATGTACACACACACACACACACACACACACACATACTGTACATACATACACACACACTCTACAAACACACACACACACACATAAATATACACACACACATACTACAAACACACACACACACACACGCACGCACGCACGCACGCACGCACACACACACACACACACACACACACACACAAGGTAGGATGAATCAAGGGGCCTACAAGGGTCTCAAAGTATTGTCAATCAATGTATTACAATTTCAAATGTACAGCTTTGCATTCTGCTCCTTGATATAGGCCTACTGTAAGCAGGATTTTTCGGGCTGACCAGGCGGTAATCAACTATTTTGATCAATCAATGACATATTTTTCTGGGGCGGTATTCACTAAGAATTTTATCTTAACTTTAGGAGTACTCCTAAATCGTAGTAAAAGCTGTTATGTAGGA
>JASCQY010000078.1:2422762-2434671 GCA_030264315.1 Sardinella tawilis | reverse complement strand
CACACACACACACACACACACACACACACACACACACATACACACACACACACACACACACACACACACACACAGCAGGCTGCCAGCAGTAGAGAGTGTGGCAGACAACAGAAGCTTCTGGACGCTTTGTGTTTGTGTGAGCAGAAGGCCCAATGTCAGGTATGCTGGAAATTAACTGTCGAGAGATAAGACACAGGCCCTCTTCCTGTTCTTTGTCTTTGGCCGTGAGGGTCATCTTTAGCAGACGCCTTGGCATGGCTGGGGACCACAATTCCAGATTCCACACGTCTGTTCTATGTTTGTGTGTGTGTGTGTGTGTGTGTGTGTCTGTGTGTCTGTGTGTGTGTGTTTGTATGTGTGTGTGTGTGTGTGTGTGTGTGTCTTCATTGCTCTTGATATGCCAACTGCCTTAAGGGGTAAACCTGAACAAGAATGACTTAGATAAGCACACAAATGAAGTACTGAAACTTGAGTAGACTGCCATTATGTCCCTGCTGTGATAAATAAAAGTACAAGCAAGTAGTATCTTTTAGAGGCGGCAAACCCAAAACATTAGATATGGAATCAGTGTCATGCCAAAAAGCATTGGCACTGTATGTGGGCATTCTGCTCCACTGAACAAACGGGTGTACAGCAGGATCGGTTACTGTTATAATGATTACAATTATTCAGCCAATGCCTTTATTCAGAGTAACTTCGAAAACACTTAGGCCTATGGAAAAAGCCAAGACTAACAAAAGCGTAAGTTTAATAACAATACAAAATGTGTATTCTATTTTGCAGATAAAGATAGATATATTCTCTCGAGCAGCCTTGGGGAGTGTTAACATTGTCACGGCTGGGCTTCCTGGGCTCGCGGGCACACCCAGCACTGGCCTGGCCATAGCCCTGGGCGTCTGCTCCCGTCTGCTCATCTGCTGGGAGGTCTCTTGTTTCCTGGGGAAATGGCTCCGGGGCTAAGTCTATTTAATCTTCCAGAACCTTCTAGCGCTCCCGCGAGAGAGGCCCGGGCGTTTCACACAAGGCTGCCCTTTAAGTGGACATCACCTCCACCTCCACTACCATCTCTGCCATAGCTTCTCCTGCCTCCACCTCTGTGCCACTGACCTTCTCTGAGCCACTGCTGTCGTCAATGGCAGCCCCACCCTGGCTCCTTCTCCTGTGTCTGCCTATGTGTGTGTGTGTGTGTTCACGCATTAAAAAGGATCTCTCGAGTGTTTCCCAGAGCCTCCTCATCCTTCCTGCCGCAGGCGCCTGAGGAACATCGGGCAGGATCTTCTCTCACCCCTAGAAGACTCCTCCCAAGCTTTTGGAAAGATTCCATGACAGTAATAATGTTTTTTGTATTGCTTTTCTTTCCTCCTTCTCTTCCATTTTCTCTCTCTCTCTCTCTCTCTCTCTCTCTCTCTCTCTCTATCTATCTCTCTCTCTCTCTCTCATTCATTTTCACATCTCAGCTTTCGGCTGCATCCATGCTTCATTTGGTTAAGAGGGATTTTGAGCTGTGGAGATTCTCGGCCGTAATTCATGTGTTGTAACAGGGCTTCACAGATGAGCCAAATTGCGCATCTGTTTTCCGTGACAGTGAGGAGTTAGGGGGGAAGGAGGGGAAAAAAAGAGAGAGAACGCGACGATGCTTCTTGCCTGCCTAACATTGCATAATTTTTTTACTCTGGACCTCTTGCTGAACCAAGCTTAATATAATTGGTTTCATTTTTTTTTTTTTGGTTCCTTTTCCCTGACCATGGAAGAAGGATGACAGTAGAATCATCACTATTTGAATAATTAGGATCAAATTGAAATGCTTGCCATGAATATGAACTACATCGGTGGGCCGAGGGAATAATGACCAAGATCAGAACCAAATGTTTAAAATCAAGACTTTGTCATGTTGAAACCACCACCAACTCTGAACTATACAGCATGTTGTGTTCTCTCTCTCTCTCTCTCTCTCTCTCTCTCCCTTCTTCTCTCACTCACTTTCCAAATCAATTGCCCACACACTGCGATACATTGGGCTGTCTTCAAGTGCCTCAGTTGGCGCCAGTGTAATATACACAAGTTTCCCAAAGTGCAAGAATGTGTTACTTCTGACCGACCCCCTTCCTCCCCCTAATCCACGTGTCAAGCACCAGTTTTATGACAATCAAAGGCGACACCTCCTGTTTCCTCAGCATAAAGCGCTTGTCCTCGCGTCACCCCCTTTAATTGCCGTAGTTTAGAGAGGCTCTGTTCCTCCTCATCAGAATTGACTTGCAACAATGTTTGATTGAGGACGCTGATATTGAGATAGGCTACATTTACCCCCCACACATACTACAACAAACACACATGGATCACACATCATTATATTGCATCTCCCTTTCTTTTCTTTCTATCTCTCTCTCTCTCTCACACCCACACACATTCTTGCATTTTTGTTTCTAACACAGATGCCAGAATTGCCTTGTTGCCTTGTAAAATTGATAAAGTAACACGGATTATACCAAATTGAGAATAACACAACATCCAGAACCACCAGCTATAGAGGCTAACACAACTTTAATGTCAGAATTCAGTCAATTTCAACTCTCTAATAGTTGAAATCAAACAAGTGTAACCGAGGTCATCTGTGCTAGTCCAGCCCTGCAGCAGGGCTTGAACCCGCAACCTCACAACAACACAGCAACCACTGATCGAGAGCCGAACTCCTGAGCCAGTCGACTGAAAAGCCCAGGCTCCCGGTCCCGCTCCCGATTAGGGGCGTTCTTGGCAACGGTACCTTGACAGCAACATTCTTGACCTTTGGTGTCCCCCAGGGATGGGTCCTTGGCCTCTATTATGTATTCTGTCACAAAATATTTTGGGAGATTGGAGCAAAGACTTGGTGCCCTCTTTGCCAATGATCTAGACCTCAATGCCAACAAATCACTAAATCGTCATTTTATCACCTAAAAACACTAAAAAACATAAAACTATCATGTCTATGATCAATACTGTGTGCCTCAAAAAACTTTTTATACTGTTGATTACGCCAATGGCCACTCCCTACGTTTTTGCAAGGGTGACGCAAAATGCAGCAGTTGGGGTACAACAAAATGTCAGTATCTGACATGTTTCAGCAACACACTTCCAGAAATGTATTTTAGCTAAAACTGCTGTTATGCTTTTAGTTACTGTAATTACCTCCGTACCAACTTTCTGTCATTAACTGTTTTTTGTTCTTTTAATTTATTTTTGAAAATCACATTGAACGGTAACCTATGAGATCCTCTCTATAAATAAATTTGCTTTGCCTTGCCTTGTCCATTTTGGCATTGGTAGGCTGGTTCAAGGGTGGTGGTGGTGTGTAGTTGGGGTCAGAGTTCATCTCTGGCTCCTTGCCACACCCCAGTCTGTGGTGTTTGGCAGAGGTTCCCGCTGACAGACAGGAAGTGCTGTGATTTAACATCCCACCTCGTTCCCAGATAAGAGTGGTCCCAGGCGCGCCACCAGCAGCCCTGCAGCCCCACACAATGGCAGGAAATGAGGGGCGATGAAAACGTGCTTCTGGAGTCAGACTCTCTTTCTCTCTCTCTGTCTCTCTCTCTCTCTCTCTCTCTCTCTGTCTCCCTGTCTCTCTCCCTCTCTCTCTTTTTCTGTCTCTCACTCTCTTTCCATCTCTCTCTCCCTCGGTTTCTCTCTCTCTCTCTGTCTCTCTCTCTTTCTGTCTCTCTCTTTCTCTCAGTCCATTGCTCTGCTCTCATCCCTATCTTCTCTCTCTCTCTTTCCCTCTCTCTCTCTTTCTACCCTTCTATTTCACCATCTATCTTCTGCTGGGACACCAATGGGGGAAATTAGATGCCTCACTGAAGTTTTGCAAAGGAGGAAAGTGCTAGAAAGAGGGATCTCTTACTGACCAAGTGCTTGCACAACGCTACTATGTCTGAGGATGTGCAATCACAGTTAGTGTTTTTGTCATAAACATAATCATAATGCTGCAAAGTACACATTTCACATTTCAGAACTCTGAAATTATTTAGCATTCTAGATTTTCCATTGTTGAAAAAGATTAGCCCACTCAAATCAAGCCCAGTCAATGTATAGAATAAAGTTTATGTACAAGACAAGATATGTATTATGTACTGTATGTATGCAGGTTAGGTGTATGAAGACATTTTTGCCAATTATGCAATGTTCATATAACAATGTAATACTGCGAATTTAAATACTGTATTAGAATGTATTTTAACTCTAACCAAAGAGCTAACTTGACAAGTGCAACAACAGTCAGCATTTCGATACAACAGTGTATTGTGTTTCATTTCTGGTCAATTTTTAAATAATTTACATCTTTCTTTTTTGAAGACTAAGCATTCTTATTGTTATTTAGGACACATGTTTGAATGTAGGACACATATTGACAGCAGCAGCATTGTAAACAAAGCCTTGCAACTGGCACTGTTGGCAGGCTCTAATGAGCGAGTTTGTTCTGGATGTTTATCTCTTCCTCACTGTGCACAATCTGGATGCATTTTGGATCCTGGGTGTTCCCCCATCATCACATCAAATGCCAAAATTATCAAACCAAACTGCAGGGCTGGAGCACTGTGTGATCCTGTTTTATGTCTCTTTTAAAGGAAACACACTTACTTCACCACTCACTTTCTTTTATTGTTGTTTTACTTTTTTCTTTTTTTTCCTATCTTCTTTTCTTTCTTCTTTTATGGAACCCATGTGGATAGTGATGAAAGTGGGTGGCTTTGATTGGAAATCAAGGTGAAGCTGAGATCGCATGCGACAGAGAGAGAGAGAGCGAGAGAGAGGATTCAGATGTTATAGTTTGGAGGATCCTTAGGTTACTCTTGGACAAATAGATGCATGCATCTCTGGGAAAGAGAGGAGCAAACCAACAAACAGACAAATACGTCTGTATGTCTCTGACCAGATGATGTCAGTGCCCAGACATGTTGCACAATCTCACTTGCGCATGCCATATGTTGGCTCGGGGGACTGACGTGAGAACTGCGCTTCTCAGGGGTTGGACGGGGCTCGGAACTTTCAGGAATGCCGCTGGGACCGAGCCGCTGCTCGATCGGACGGGAGTGATGACACCCTCAGCTTAGAGGCAATGTTGCAGAACAAAGGGCCCTCGTGTAACGGGTCTGTTTGACGGTGCCGTGACAACCTCGGGTTGTTTCCCCGAGACTCCGCCCATGAAAGGTCACCTCGACCAGTCAGGGCCTCGGCCCTGACACGGCCTCCACCAATAAGGCGGCTACGCCCTTTCCCGTTGCCAAGGAGTCATTCCATTGTTCTCAGGAGTGTTGGAATCTCATGCGCAGCCAGTGCAACCTGACTACTGTGTTTTCCAGATGTCTCCAGCAAAAATGGTGGTTAGCTCGTACCGTCATTATCTGTCACTTTCACGATCGTTTCCTGCCAGCCACAGCCACTTGTGGTTTTTGGAGGGAATCGCCTGAATTACAGACTGTCCTCCTTTCTCTGTCAATTAAGTGCTCAACTGGAGCTCAGAGGCAGCACATTAGTAGTTAATGGTCTCATTTCAAGGGCTTTGGTCCCACGACAAAGAATAGGCCAACATCTTGAGCTGATGAATTGGTTTAGGTCATTCCTCAATAATTACCCTTTAAAAATCATATCATAAGGGATATCCAGAGAGGAGGGAGTCATCCATCATAAATTCATAACACATAAATGTCTTTGTGCTTCTAATAGTTTCAACACTAGAGAAAACAGACAACCACCATATAAAAGTCTGTATCTACACTCTTTGTCATATTAGGACGTAATTAAGATGTTTTGTCATGTTATTTTGTGTACGACGAAATTATCTGCAGAACGTTCACAGCTGTCACTGCTTTTTCGTTAGTTACAGAAAAAAAAACAGTTTGTGAATAGCTGCAAAATCACCCACAGCATGTTGTTGCGCTTATTGATAATTGCAATCAGCCCCACCTGCGAGTACTTAACGAAGAACTATTTAATCATATCGTTGGATGCGTATCAGCCATTATCGGGAAAGTCCTCTGCAATTTCCAGAAACTCTCAGATTACATGGCATCAAACAATGAAACATCAATTAGTGCTGAAGCTTAGGAACCATTGCCAGTGAGCTCATACAATCCAAGGAAGAGTTGATACTAAATGGTGAAAGGAGACGTTTCCTGCGGCGGTGTTGAAAGCAGCTCTGGTATTTGCCACTGTGTTTGGCACTGGCTTCATCAATACAGAGGCTGAGCTGTGAGCGGTGATTGTTCAGGGAGGGGTGCGTAGGAAAGTTTTCAAGTCCCTACTTCATTACTAACTTTATCAGGAGTCTGCCTCTCTAAAGTCCTCAACCTCCACACAGTTCAGGTCATGAACTCTGGTCGAAAGGTCATTCCTGTTTTCTCAAGTTTTGAGAGAAGAGTTTTTATGCTCTTGCAGACACAAAGCTTACGATTCCCTCGTGAAGCCGGAAACAGTGACCAAGGTTATTATTCTACTTCCCTCAACAGAAGTGTTTTTTACAGCTTTGCTCCCAAAGAAACCGTCATCTATTGAAGTAACTCAGAGAGACTCGTAAGCCCAGAAGAAAAGCCCAAAGGTTTTGTTCTGAGCCACCTTCAGCTTTTAAGACCCATATCTTACACTTTTCTGTCTCATGAAATAAAACTCCCTTAGAAGGTTTTACCTTAAAGCTGAGAGGAGACCTTGGAGGAGATAGTACAGAACCCTTAAACAAACACCCCCAGGTTCAACTTTTTAGGTCTTTTCTGTGGACCTGCTTGCCCTCTGAGTGAGCTCTGAGGGAATTTGGAGTCAGTCAATCCTCAGCCTGGTTCACAATTCAGTCTATGTTGTATTAAATTTTCACATTCTTTTTCCTATAACAGGACTCGGTGACCTGGAATAATAGGGCTATGGGTTGATTCATTCCAAGTGTCTCCTTTACTACATCTGGCCCATATCACTTCAGAATCAAGCAAGCACAAAGTCAGCCCCCCCCCACACACACACACAGAAACAAATACTACTGATATGTTGCTCCTTCAGAGAACAAATCTAACAGAAGAGTAATGTTAGATCTTAAGCTGATCTGTCCATTTCTTAGGCGATTAAATGAGGACTTTATGGCACATTGACCAGATTTAACAGAAGTCTTGTTTGTTTCTCCTAAAACCTCCAGGAGAAAAAGACGTCACATGATCGAGTCCAATTTAAGATCTGAATTGAATTAAAACTTCATATATAGCCAATTATTTGTTTTCCTCTTGGTTTCCACTGCCTATATACTATCATCTATGTATCACATGGAAAAGATTTCTGGAAACTAAGCTCTCTCCTTTGCCTTCCCCACCCCCTTTTCCCAATCATGTTTGTCATCACCCGGGGCAGGAATGCACACATTTGTCACCAGCCGTCTTACGGGCCAGAAGGGATCCGCTTAAACTGTAAGGCCGGCTCTGGATGGCTTGCAGCATCCTGATGTCTATTTTAGAATCGCATCCTGAGGACGCGAGCGAGCGAGCGGCCAGGGAATTGTGAGTCAGTGACACCAGCTCTGACACAGACAACGGGACAAAAAAGATACGGTCACTCTGAGCTCCAGCGGACGGTCTCTCTGGCATTAAGAGCCTTTGCACACAACGATGAAAATGGACTTGTGTTGCCAAGCTTTCTTCAGTTTGGTTAAACAAACTGATTTGAAAAACACAAAATCACTGATTGGGAAAAAAGGTTATGCAAAAGACTCCTGATTACAGTAAGAGAGCAGCTAATGTAGCAATATTATAACACTGTATTCCTTTCTTTTTTTAAAATCTTACGCCACTCCGCCCCATTGTAAACATTTTAAACTACTTGCACATGAGTATGTTTCTGCGTAATCTGTAGACTCTTGACTTGTCACACTGCAACACAGGCCCCATGGCCACCCCTTAATTTGGACACCCTTTTTACAGTAGAATGCTCCAGAGTTCTGTCCCAATCCTCCCTCTTAGTGCTTATGCACACAGTCAAGCTCCAACTTTTACTGTCCAGTATGGATCACATCCATGAAAACTTTCAAAAATGCACAGCAACAAATGAACATACAGTATATGCAATAAATGTACAATAACATTGTAGTATATGCAATAAATGTACAAAAACATTGTAGTACATGTGTTTGTGTTTTGTATTTACTTTGGGACTGCTCTTCGCGAGCTACGCATTGGGTTTGCCCATACTGTCACAAAAGACTTGGACAAACAGGAATAAGGTAATTGCAATAATCAACAGACAGGGCAAATGTTAGGTCAGCTTATTATTAGACGCAGGAAGCCATTTTGTTTCATGCCAGTAGATGTGTACTTGATTAGGGGGGTGTACAGGGACCACAGTGTGTACTGCTGTGTGCTATTTGTCATGAGCGGCACACTGTATACGTAACTCTTTTGGACCAGTGCCAGCGACTGGATCTCTCACAGAACCAGTCTCTCTGGACATTGGATTGTAAACACGGACAAGGCAAAGGTGTGACTTTTCTAAATTGTGTGACGAAATTGCAGTGTGTAGCCTAGTGAGAAAACCAGATAGAAAGTCCAGTCCATGAAACTGTTCCAAATGACTAAGCTAAACTAAGATGTACTGTAACTTCTGAATAAATAATAAAGTTTTCTTTTGTCGGGCTACAGTCATAGTCTTATACCACTATGCTTTATCTCTTCCTGGAAGTCCGAGGGAAGGCTGACAGGAATTCCTCAGGGGAAAAACGCACACATCTGAGGGAAGAAACTCTGCCGACGAAAGATACGGCCCACTGAGGAGCTGCTTGGGGGAGCCTCAGACACAGCCCGAACATGTGGTTCTAATAATAGCGAAGGTACCAGATGCACGGCGTGTTACCGGAGTTCGAAATGGATACTAATTTCAAAGCCGCTCTCAAACACTCACACGTGCAAATGTTGCGGTCGGCAAATGAAAAGCATTGGTCTGTGGTTAATGTTCCTGTAAACGATGACGGCTGAAGAATGAAAGTGCCAGGTTTGAGAGTGAGAGACAGTGAGAGAAAGAGAGAGAGAGAGAAAGAGAGAGAGAAGGCAAATGAGAGGAAGAAGTGAGAGAGATAAAAGGAAAAGACAAAAGAACAGAAGAACTGCAGAAAAGACACACTCCAGAAGAGTATAAGAGAGTCAAGCTGTTTGAGAGGGAGTCAGAGAAAGTGTGTGTGTGTGTGTACATGTATGTGTGTGAGTGAGAGAGAGAGAGAGAGAGAGAGAGAGACTGCATCAGGTTTATGGATTCATCTTAAGCTCATCTCAGGAGAGGACCCCCCACGATAGTAATGAATCACTGACTCCTGCAACTAGGCTGCCAGGGGCTCTCTCTCTTTCTGTGTGTGTGTCAGAGAAACAGACAGTGTACAATACAGGGGCATAATGTGAGTGCGCTTGTGTGTTTATAGAGAACGTGTGTTGCTTTGGAGGCAAATATATACAAACAAGCCTACACAGAGAAAGCCCAGTCAGCATCAGAGAGATTATTTGTGCACATCAGTCTGTTTTTGTTTAGAGGCTCACATCCAAACACATGTACACAACAGAGAGAAAGAGAGAGAGAGAGGCAAAGAAAGAGAGAGAGTGTGTGTGAGGGAGAGAGCAAGAGAGAGAGAGAGAGAGAGAGAGAGAGAGAGAGAGAGACAGCACAGGGAAAGAGAGAGAAAATGAGAACAGGGAGGGGAACAGGAAATCTTACATCCTGTTGCCCTTAAATTTCCACTGCCTTTGACACAACTCTTTGCAGACTGCCCATCACAAACGGTGTCAGTCGCTTATTTGAAGAGCTCACAAAGTATAGATATAAGTATACAGTATATACTTAATAAGTGTAAGTATGGATACTCTTTGGATGCTAGGAGGGAAATTCAATCTCTGCTTTATCCTCTCCAGCACACAGTGAGGTGAAGCACACACACACACACACTATCCCAGGAGCTGTGAGCAGCCTGCTGCGCTGCCGCACCCAGGGAGCAGTGAGGGGTTAGGTGCCTAGCTCAACCAGAGCACAAGGCGACACCATGTCAACATTTCCGTACGATATATCCCATAACTGCTTAAACACATTGGACACTTTCAAAACACATACCAGAATCACGCTTCATGCCATGAAATCTCAAGTGACAAGTTTGCAAAGTCAAAAACACCAGTGACTAAATGTAAACACAGCAGAGGTTGAAGCCGATTCAGACAGATGATAAATATTACATTATAGCGCAAATGGGTGGTGAGGGCAGATACAGGATGTAAAATTAGGACAGAGACCGGCAGATTGTTATTTCAAAGACTACTACTGAAATCCATTCCCATGCGGTGCCCCTCAAAACTGTGCAGTGTTGGCAGACAGGTTTTCATCAGCGTTGTTTTACTGAAACTGCAAATCCTGGCTTCGTTTTAGATGAGTCCATTATTTTTGTCAAATAAAAAGGGTGGCTTGAAAAGTGTTTAGGGAACATTAAATGATTTTCGTAAATAGTTTAAGTATTACTCATTCACTGTCAATGTGATTCACATTAAACTATGCATTTGAACAAGAAATGAGTAATAAATTGTGATTTAACATGAATCATATTAAACTGAGCCTGGCCTTTCCTTATACCTCTTACTAGACTTTTGTACAGAGGGTTTGGAAGTTCAATTCTGACAAACTGACAGTATTGACAGACTCTGTTAAAACGATTTGACATGACTGGATCTGACTTCACCCAATCGCTAAGGTGTGGTCGTGACATTGGCTATGTAATGAGCCAGATTGATTGCGAGGCAAGTGAAGCTCACCGGAAATTGTGTGCGCTGTAAACAATCATCCCCCCAAAAGACAAGTGCCTGATTGGCCAGGAGAAAGTGCCTGATTGGCCAGGATAAAATGCCTTCTGAGAAACCAAGCTCAACAGGATCAAATCCAGCCGTAGCAATGTAGGGAGATGATAATCAAGCAGAGGTGCAAGGAGGGCAAGGCAAGGCTAAATTACGTAAACTAAGCATATGTGCAAGACATGGCCTATTCTATTGATCATACTCCTATAGAAGCATAGCAAGAGTGACAAAAACAAACAACACTTTCAGGATGTGTCCTAACTAAGCACTCTAACCAGTATCTGCTGCAGTATTATAAAAAGTACAAAATGAAGCCAATGGAACTCAGATAGGCTGAAACGGATCCAGAGGACAATAATTTAATAGTATCTCATTTCCACATACAGGCTTACAGTATAGTTTTTTTTTCTGCAAAACAAAATGTCAAAAGTGGCAAAGGAAAGCGCTGACACTGGACACGGACATCCTCAGTCACAAGAGGAAGTGGCTTTGGATATTCCATCGCAAAAGGAACAGTACAGGATTTTGGTGTTTTTGATGTGAAAAAAAAATGGTTATCACACCCTTTGGCATGAAGGCCGGTAGACATAAATCCAGCGTGTCATGACGTCAGTGTCCTTTTTTTTCTTTTTTTTTCCGATCTGTCATCGTATTTCACATGACAGAGTCATGATATAATCAATTTTCAAACTGACATAAAGCATTAGACATTTAACACCCAAAACATTTGTCACAAAAAGCTGTTAAGCCCCTTAAACACAAACATGTCTATGAATTCATCAAATTACACAGTATTATTTAGATATGTCATTAAATATCACTGATGTTTAGATATTCACATGAATATGATGCACTTTTATATATAACAGATTACACTGAAGCATACAACAATAAATATATACAACACTGAAAGTAAAGACTCTCACACACACACACACACACACTCACAAGCACACACACACACACACTCACAAGCACACACACACACACAGACACACACACACACACACACTCACAAGCACACAGACACACACACACACACACACACACACACACACACACACACACACACACACACACACACACACACAC
>JASCQY010000078.1:2402013-2416760 GCA_030264315.1 Sardinella tawilis | reverse complement strand
TGTGTGTGTGTGTGTGTGTGTGTGTGTGTGTGTGAGTGCATGTGTGTGTGTGTGTGTGTGTGTGTGTGTGTGTGTGTATTTGTCTATCTTTGTGTGTGCACTGTAGCTTACCAACAGAGCTGCGCAAATTGGACCATGAATAATGTAAAGCAGAGTTGTGCTTGAACTCAGCCAACAACTGTGGGATGGAAAACACACACACACACATACACACATACACACACACACAAAACACAAACATAAACTTTTTATCATCTGTCATCGAGAAATATAGCAATTCGAAGGATTGGTATCAGGGCACTAGTTTCACAGCTTAGTGACTTTTGCCAGTCATGTTGATGTCTTCATGATGTATTCTTTAAGCACCACTCTCTCCCAGCCATATAAAACTAGCCTGGAGGGAGACAGAAGGCTTTGCACCCCCCTCCCCCACCCCACCCCACACACACACACACGCACACACACACTCACACACACACACACTGCCCCCTTTCCTTTCCCTGTGACACACTGTACAGTACAGTGCTGCACGGACTCACTTGTCATTGTGGTAATAGCTCCGTGCTATGGCATGAATGAGTGCAGGTAGGAGAGGAAACCCTGGAGAAAACAAATACACACATTCACACACACACACACACACGTACACACACAGGAAGAGAGTGAGAGAGAGAGACAGAGAGAGAGAGAGAGAGAGAGAGAGAAACACAAACACACAGAATGTGAGCGAGAGACACATCTAGGCACAAAGACTAAAATAAACACCGGAATGTTCTGGAGACCAATACACACAAGGACAAGTAAACAAAGTCTGACTTCATGTCCTTATTGCCAAGCTCAGTGAGTATAATAGCCCAGTGAGACGCTGTCTGTGTACCTACCCCATCCCAGCAGGTAGTACCACATGAGGTGCTGCTTCTCAGCGAACACGGCCACCACTATCAGCGTGTGCAGGTAGATGCCCTCACACAGCATCCAGAAGTAGTTGCAGCCCAACAGGTAGAGATGCAGAAACTGAGACACTTTGCAGCTCACCTGAAATAATATATATATATATTTTTTATAAATAAATAGATTAGATTAATAATAGATTTTTACACCCTTCTACACACGTAGAGTGGACATTTAATGCCGCAATGTGGAGTTTTCATGAAATAGTTTGGCGTTTGAGTCGTCTTGAACAAAGCTTTGAATTTATTTGCATTGTATCCAATACAGTGACACATGGGGCACCTTGATATAGGAGAGATGACCGATCACTAGTTGGTTCGCTAACATCAGTAGACAAGATGTTGCTTAGGCGTTTTTTAAATTAAAGGTATTATCCAGAGTGAATCAACCCGTAGCCCTGTTGTTTCACATTGCCAAGTGCTGTCGAAAGGTAGGAGAACGACAGAATTTCATGCACGGTACACCAAATAGCGAAATGACAGCCAACACTAAATGATGAGGGCATGTGAGTTTTATTTTCATAAAATCTGTCTTTCTATCTGTTAGTGTTAGCTATCAAGTCGCAAATTCAGTCTACGTTGTACCTGTTGCTGTCATTCTGATACCTACTGTATAGACAGCATTCAGCAGCCTCAAAGAACAGGGATATGCGCTGATTGACTTTACGTATTTTTCCTTTAAGTCAATATGGTTATTTCTGTACATTGCAACTCTTTGTAATTTTCTGATCCGTTTTTTAATTTAATACAATATTCCACCTTTAACCTGTGATGGACTGTTCCAGAGGAAGTCTATATTGTCTTACCACCACAGAAACCTCGTAGAGCACAATGGTCCTTTTAGCCTCAAGGGCTAGGAAAAGATGAACTTGGGGCTTGTTTACACGTATCTAGATATTTTAATAAACGGATATTTTTTTATGCGTTTATTTTTTTAATCACGTTTACACGTATCCAGTGGAAAACAGCGTTTTAAAAATCTCCACTTTGAAGACCGTTTTAAAAAAATATCCGCTTGAGGTTGCTAAAACTTCGTTTCCGTGTAGGAGCCAAACGCATACAAAAATGTCAGTTTATGAAAATATCTAGACACGTGTAAACAAGCCCTTAGACTGTACATTCAAAGTACCCTACCCTAGAACTACTGTATGTATACAGTATAAGTATGATATAATGGACTTAGGAGAAACACATAATAAAGAGCAGACACAACCATTCCACTACTTCTTTAGAATGTCACCTAGAGACAAAAACAACCATGTGATTCAGTGAGACACTCACAGGGTTCTGCTGGACTAAGTCCTCATTATTGGCCACAGCCGTGAACATGATGATGGTGCTGACCGAGTTTAATATGAAGGACAGGAAGAGGTTTTTATGCAGTGTTATTCTTTGACAACTTAAGCTCCTAGAAGAAAAGCAGAAAAGGACAAAAAAAAAACCCAATGATTTATTGTATTGTAATATATGGTGAATGAGATCATTGAACAAAAGCTTTCAACACTATGGTGAACTGTTCCATATAACTACGCATGTCACTGTATATGTTGATAAAATAGTGGAATTATGGCCATGTGATATTCATTAGGATTGCCTGGGAGACTTACTTGAAATGGAAGAATATTCCCAGTGATATAAACAAGGATATCAGTGACAGACCATTGCCAATGAGGACCAAGTAGTACTGATTTAGCGTGGTCTGGAAAAAAAAGGACACAGAGGCACCATTAGGAACAAATGGACATGATCAGTGTTACACCCTGTTTTATTTACCCTAGTTTCTGATGACATTGTAATGCCTGTCTGAACAGCTGTTATATCTACAGACTCATGATAAAACAATAATAATAAAATGACAACTTTTAAAATAAATAATGTACTTCTGGAATTTGAAAGGAAAGGGTGGAGCTTTTTCAAACTAGGGCACAAATGTTCTCCAGTCTTACAAGCGTGTGTTTTTCTTCACACCATATCCATCAGCCCATATTCATACCGCTCTACATCCCAGAATAATCAGACCTGTCTAAAGTTGTCTTTTGATACTAACTGCTAAAAAGAGAGATGTAAATGATATATAACATGGCCACAGCTGACTTGTTTTCATCAAATTAAGAGCATGAGACGGTACAAAAACATGATCAATCATGCTGATGTAAAATAATACATTATAATAATTAGATCAAAACACATTGATTTGGTTGGTTAAGGACCTTACATGTAGGTTGCTGTAGAAGACACAGGCTATATAGCTGTTGTTTAAATGTGGCATTTCCTTAGCTTGCAGTGCTTACCTTCAACGTGTCGTTGGTGTGGAGATGGCAGCTTGTGTAGTTAGTCCACGTTCTGTTACTGTCAGGATGCTGGAACCACTGCCCCTTTTCTGTGCAGATTTTAGTGGCCACCTCTAGGTTTACATAGGAAGCAAAACACAGGGGAACACTCCATTGGTCAATGGGCCTCCCTTAACCTTTGACCTTTATGATGTGACACATCATTGGTCAAAACTTATTATCAGAGAAAGCTTTTCTCTTTCACTGTTTCTTAGACAAGCAATAAACGTTTTGATGATATGTGTTATTGAGCCACTCATCTTTGGTCCTGTGCAAATGTCAATTGAATAAGCACTTCTGGAGATGGATCAGTTAGACATAGTCATTTTGCCACAAGTCAGATGACCAGCTGTGGCGATGTGCAAAGAGGAAAAGGCAGGTATGGCCACAGACAAAGAAGCCTTAATTGCTTTCTCATTGGATGTGGAGGAGACTCACCCAGGGGGTCAAAGTTGTCATAATAGTCTGGGCAGTGTTGCTCCGAGGTCACTCCGGCCTCCACATCATCCCAGCACAGCCACCCATCCCATATGCTATTGCACATGGAGTTTCCCAACACTGAGGAACAAAAAGAAAAGAAAACATTTTTTATATCTAATCTAATACTAGAATGTGCCTAACGGATTCTTTCTCAATCAGCATAAAGTACTATAGTTCTCTGTGGTAAGGACTCTGCAGCCTCACAGACATGATAGAAATGCATTCTACACCTAGAGGAATGACTTGGGACACAGCAAGTTACAAGGGAATAAAAAAGTTGTCCTCTCACAGTTCAAAATGAAGTGGAACAAATAAATAAACAAATAAAGAAACAACTGTTTTACAGTCTGCATCCGAACGCAAGGCTCCCTCTCTGCTTTCTTTAGAATAAGATAAATGGAAGACAAGTTATTAAGACTGTGCAGTGGTCTATGGATTATGTTTGTGATGAATGAAGCCTTCAGATTAATCTCCCTGAGTCTGTCACATTTAATGGGGTCCATTTAATGAAAAAGTCAAGTGCCTTGGAAGGAGGTCCACACAGCTGCGTGTTCTTCGTCGACACTCACAGAGTAGAGAGAAAATCTGAGCATAAACTACCAGCAAAATGAGCATTCTATATTCTATAAGATATGATCAGTGTGTTTGGTGATAGTGTAATAAATATTTAGTTACACAATTATAAACATTTAAGATGTACAGTAGTAGTTTTGTGGTGAGTGTGTGGTGAACTGCACACATCTTTTGTTGTTATTGTTGTTGTTATTGTTGTTGTTGTTTTTCAGTTGTCAGCAGACTAAAAGTGATGGTACAATCTCCCTTCCACTCCCCTGATCTCCATGTGACAGCAATCTGTTTCTTTACTCTTCTGTCTGTGGAAGTCCTACCTCGTCGGTTGAGCAGCGTATCCTTCGTGATCTTCTGATAGCACTCAAACTGAGCGGTGACAATCTTATTTCTGATAGTGCTGATATCAGTCTTATTCTCGTCTTGGTGGGCCACAACAAGCATCTGTCATCAAAAAACAACATCTGTCAATCATCTTCAGTATTTATTTATAATAGTATACTGTAAATAGTCAACAATACAACCCCTGCTGTTCTCTATACTGGGAGCAAATTGCATCAAGAGAGAGTTTCAAGAGAATTTGATTATTACTGTTGAAGCTGTTCCCACAAGGTTTCCGTTTTAACATTCCATATGTGATATCACATGGAAATGAAATATTAAAATTTAAGCACTGATTTTGCTTTTATCTTTGAAACACTCTATAGGTTACCATGCAATACAGTCTTTAAGAAGTATAAACTGTGACAAGTGTATGGAAATAAAGTGTTACATAAGCACCTAAAGTCGACAGGAAGGTTCAGTGACCCAGTCTGGACATGAAGCAAAGACAAATAAACAATTCTTGAACACAACCATCACCACCACTTTGGCTAAACAAACACTGCTGTCTAATGCGACATCATGGAGACTGCCAAAGACATTTAATTAAAAAGAATGGGAACCAAATTGTACCTTTGGGGCCATGGTCAGTAAAGGAAGCAGTATCATCCAACAGCAATCCATCTTTGGCTGTTATGTAAGCGCTAGCCTGATGTTTCACAGTAAGGCCTGAAAAGAAAGACTCAGAGGTTTGATTTTGTGTCTCGAATTGTAGTTAACAGTGTGGAGGTGTGGGGCAACAGACTTCAGGTTGTACGTAACATGAGGGACTAGATGTTTCAGATAAAGGTCACCTGTCATACAAGCAGAAATATTTATGTTGATTCAACATGGTCATATCAATTTAAGCAAAAGGCAGGGGGGGAAAAGTCATGATATAGCAGCTCAAATAGAGCACAGTGTGGAGCTTATGGATCCAGTTGCATCACACTTTTAAAACCTCTTCTGATGCTGCCTGCCATCTATGCTGGCATCTCCTTGTATCCCTATGGGCCAATCCTCTCACCACAAAGTAAACAGAGACATAAGCTGTCATGGAGCTTTTCTTGAAATGCGTCAAAATGTTGCTGCTGAGATGCCAGATCCCTTATGTCAGATCCCTTGTGTCATAGGAGACAGCTTGGTGACTTGAAGAAAGCTTTTTTTTTTTTTAAAGCAAAGTGTTTTTGTGTAGTTTGGTCCATGTGTGACAGATGGTAAGATGAACTTCTACCCAAGGAATACCAGCCCATAGAAACAATAAGCAGGGACACAATGTTTTTATTTCGGAGTGGGGAAACACCCAACAAATTCTGTAACACTTTCCCTGAACTCTGCTTCACAGTATGAGCGTCAGCATGTTCTAATCCTGTCTAAGCAAGTCGCATATGTTGCAAAAACAATCATAATAACAGTCATGTCACAAAGCAGATAAGTAATTGAAATGATACCAGGGCATGACATGCAGATATTAGTCATTACAGATTATAACATTTTCATGGCTATAGTGTCTATTTACAACTATATATTTGCAACAAGCCATTGTCAAATGATTAGAGAATAAAGCTCTCATGACATTTAAGACATCTGCCTTGTCTGTCTTACAAAGCAGGGTAACAGAAACAGCAAAGTGCTACCTTCAATTTCTCTAACCTTTTAATGTTTCACCTCTTGTACAGGTCACTGGATTTGAATGCTACAAAAGAGCTAGCCAAGGAGCTCTTTTTTTACACATTAAAAGTCTCAATTTCTGTTCAAGCTGTGTCAAATAAACGCAACACACATTCCTCTGAGCGGGGCCATTGTTTTCATAAGCAAATACTCTCCCCGAGCACTCCCTGTTGCCCAGGTTATGCGATCGTTTCAGTGTTTGTTGATCATGCTGGACCGGAGCAAGTAAACTCCTCGTGTCCCCGATACAAACAGTTGGGGACATATGACCCTGTGGCCCTGTGTTCCAGCCAGGAGCTTGGTAAGCAAAAGAGCACTGTGGGCCAACGGTCGGTGGAGAGCGGCCAACTGCGCGGTGTCATGATCGCTCAATCTGCCAGAAGACGCAGTAAAGGAGGGGATGAGACTGTAACGGAGCAGGGCGAGTCAGTCGGCAGATCGCCCCAGAGCCCGAGAGGTGAGAGGTCCGTTTGTTTATTTTTCAAACGCCAATCACTCCGATCTGAGAGGACTTAGGATGTTCTGGGAGTTCCTCACCGGGGGAAGCCACCAGCGACTATAGCCAGCTTGCGAAAGGGGGCTCAAATGTTCAAAGGCTTTGGTTTGCTTTGGACAATTTTGGTGATATTTCATTCTCTTTCATTTGGCTCTGTTGGTTTTGTCAAACCGTCAAAATAAATTATTTTCGTGGTGTGAAAAGCTGTGGTGAGAAAGTGGAGAGGCAGGCATAGGTGGCTGTGTAGTGTGGTGGAGAGTTGGTGCTTTGTGGCATGAATGAGTGTCCACAAGGACAAACATACACACACACACACAAATGCAAACACAAACAAACATCACTCCATAGTCCTTCCTCTCCCCTCTCCCAAACTCTCTCTCCCATCCCCACAGCTGCTTCTGATTCCATCGCCGGGGCAACCTGACACACACCTTTCACGCTTTGTGACATCCCTGTGGCTTATTGCCTGTGACAGAGCTCTCTGTCACTGCGCGCGGGCGAACGGATGAAGTCTGACAAGAGGAAGAGGGTGGGGTTCCGCAGTTCGCTCGTGACAGAAATGAAAGGAATTCACTGGTCGCTAGCCACTGCCCATGGCTCTGGCAGATTGACAGTTTTGAGCTGTCAGTGTGGTGAATTGGACTACACTGAGGAGCAAAGGCAAAGAGTTTTAGACACCAGTGATGATTTTATATGCTTGGCCTATTTACTGTGCCCGCATAATGGCCTGCGTGCCACAGTGCAGACGATGCATGCCAGTCCAAAACACAATTTGCGGTAAATTACCGCTATTTGCTCCAGGGCTTTGTAAGACATTAAGTCACCAAACAGACTAAAACAATTTACAAGAGTTACTCCTTCAGCTCCATTGCTAATGGTGAAGTATAACTTAATCGCTCTCACATTGGGGTCAGCGCAGTCAGGAGCTAACTTGCAGCTCCTATCACATGGCTCAGGTGTTACATGGGGGCCCCACGACTTCTTGAACCACAAAGGCCATTTAAAGAATATCTTTGACGACAGCATCTCACTCATCTACAGTATCTGAGTACATTCTTACTGTTAATCATAACATTTACAGTAAGAGCTGACTAAACTTAGCTCTCAGTTCTAAAACAAATGTCACACATTAGCAATTATTTTTTTATTTAATATTCAAAAAATGTAAACTTGTTTTAAAAGTAGCTCAATAATCAAACTTTGACATTAATGGCCCCCATGATCAGGATTGAATGACATAAAAGGTAGGCTATATTTTTATATTGAGTAAACAGCTTTTATTATTTTGTTATTTTGAGAGCTTACTTTCACTACTGGTCCCTTGAAAATAGAGATTTGATAGTGCCGTTACTTGGACCTCACAGAATTGCGTCAGGACATGTCTGACAGTAAGTAAATAGACTTCTCTGGTACCATAAAAGTTTTAGTATACACACAGGTACATTCAATTTGAAGCCCACACCCCATTCCAATCACAGCCCACCCCTGAAAAAAAAACAAAAAAAAAACTTTTTCCTACAGGGAAGAACGCATGCGACTCCAAGTTGGGCCTAAGTGACTATGACATCTGTGTGGCCTTGCTGTCGTTTCCCTTTTAAATCAAGAGCTTTTGGCATCGCCAGCGGCAGAGGACGTGCAGCCATGTGATTCCTTTGTTTCAGGCCTTGAAACATTTCCTGTCTCTCTCCTCACCAACCACATGACTGCAGCCATATGCGAACAGCTCCCCTTGGGTATTGTCTGTTACAGCTGAGACTGACCACGCTTCCAAGAAGTAGAGACGACAGACAATGAGCAAACAGAGGATGTCACCCGTTGGTGTGTGTGTGTGTGTGTGTGTGTGTGTGTGTGTGTAAGTGTGTGTCTGTATAAGTCCTTTTAAAGAGCATATTTGCATATCGGGAATGCCACAAATATCCACACCAAAGGAAATCCAAGGAAATCCACTTGTCCCTCCAGTAAATCGGCCTATGACCAAAGTATTCGGTATGCCTTTGCAGTCTGGGTTTTCCCTCAAAGCATTGTAGTATAGCATAGAAACACTAAGGTTTTTTTGACATAGCCTATTTCATCTACCATCATGGCCCTTTAGAATTTTAATGTTCTAGGACCTTCTACCTATCCCTGGTCACATGCCCAAACCTACAGACTGAGTTTTAGAAGTCTTGTCAATTCTAACACACATTAGAGGCCTGGCATAAAGGATCTTCTGACATGCAAGCAGTAGCATCATTTAAACACATTTCAAGAAAAGTTCCATGACAGACCGTGTCTCTGTTTGCTTTGTGGTGAGAGGATTGGCGTATGGACAAGGAGATGCCAGCTCAGATGTCAGCCTCAGAGGGTTTTTCAGCATGATGCAACTGCCTTCATAAGTTCACAAGATTCCAAGTTTACAACATGCTCTGCTTGAAAAAAAATTGGGTTTTGTGGTTTAGAGGAGTTCTCCGGAGTGAATCAAACCGAAGCCCTGTTGTCTGAGGCTGCCGAGTGCTGTCGATAGGTATCAGAACGACAACAGTAGGTACAACATAGACCGAATTTGAAAACTAGCCACTATCGTTAACTGATTAGGGCATATGAAAGCAAAACCATAGCGAAAAAGATACAGGTATGCCCTAATCAGTTAGCGGTAGCATGATGTCACCTAATGTCACCAAATTAGGGAATATTTCAGCACTGTTGATACGGACAGTTCCACCAGAAACTTCTTTAGAACAATGCACATTGTTAGAAAAATTCCAATAGATTTAAACATTCATAAGATAAATCATATAGAGCAGTCATAAATCGCCAGATGCTTGATGCCTGTGACACAGGCCATTTTAACAACCCATAAAATCATTAGGCCTATACCATATCATTTCTCATATTTAAGTACTGTTACAAACGTGTACAGTACTCCCTCCAACTGCAACATCAGCAACCACGTCTCAAACACAATGTACAGAGTGGCATGGTGAAATTGACCTAAATCATACCTTCTATAGTACATCAGACCTCTCCTCTATCAAACCCGTGAAGGGTTGTGCTACTGGTGTAAGTAATAAAGTCATAGGCTACTGATAGGCCTTTAGAAATGAAGGGGGGATATTTCCAACAGCTGTCAGGCACACCTGCATAAGCACCAATGTGAAAGCTTTATAATTTACAAGCTCAAGGCTCTTTATGCCTCTCAGCAGTGGAACCCCTTGGCTTCTATATAGCCTGCTGTTGTTAAGGGTGATTTGCAATTATCGCATTTCCAGCCAGCTCTCTTTATAATCTTAATGTGTCTTCCGATATGGCCTCTCTCGTCATGCATTTAGCCATGGTTGCAGATCATATTTCCTCAATTGCCTGGGCTATTTCGGGCATGCATTGATCTGTGGACACGGTATTAACTGACATTTGTAGATGTGATTTACGGAACTGATGTGGGCATGTGCAAGATTCAAGATTGTTAGTCCCCCTTGGTAGTGGGTGCTTACTGCTTATAACAGACTGCAACACTACAAAACTCGACTGTTACAGAAAGGTGCTATCAAGCTTCCAAGCTCATGGATTCAGTGCCCTGGAAACAGAAACCTACTGATGGACATTTGACCTTGAACCAGACCCCCAAATCTAGCCCGTTGGTACCACTCAAGGGCGGTAAGTCTGATTGTGTTTTTTTGGCAAGGTGTACTACCCATCATGAACCCTTTTGTCTGATTTGCGTTAGAACTAAATGGATCTCCACTAAGTGATGGTTGACAACACTTATTCTTACACCATATAGGCTACCTTCAATAGCTCTACTGTATAACTGAACACTGACAATACAAATGACAGAAGAAATATCAGGATTATTAGTGCTACAGTTTGTATAAACAAGCAAACACAGCAAAATTGAATTTCAATTAAATTTAGCAAAATGAAACAAGTCCTGTGTATTGAGGGGAATGAGAAGTAAAAGAACAGCACTGATGACCAGGATGACAGGGCCAGTCAAAGGGCCCCAGAGGACCTACATGTACTGTATGAGTGGCCCCTATCAGGTCCAAAAACCTCCACATATGCCAGAGCATAACGCACAGGGCTCAGGGAAGGGAGGGAAGATTTCATCCACAGATGGGAGGCCGCATCCGGAATGCAGTTCTTATGGAAACCCACTCAGATACTGGGAGGGAGCACCGCAGCGCACTAAAAATGATGACTCAGCTATATACAGCACTGCCTTCCAGTGTGTGTGTGTGTGTGTGTGTGTGTGTGTGTGTGTATGGGGGTTGGAGTGTGGGGGTACAAAAGAGCAGTCTTTGCTTTATCAAACTGACTGTAAAATTCTCATGACATCTATCTAGTTATCTTTGTAGTGTATCCCCTCCAAAACAACAACAAGCAAAAAATTGTTTGTTTATGGCTTTATTGTATGTGGCTCAGACTTACTCCAACCAAAACATTACTTCATAAGCATGGGAAGATGAGGGGAGGGGAGGGGAGGGGGGTTAGAGATTGTCAGTGACACACTGCACTTAAAATATATCCTGAAAATCAAGAACAGCGCCGGTTCTTTGAATCATGACCTCCAGTTGAATCATGACCTCCATGATGCCCAGCTTGGCTGGCAACATCAGTCCTGCCTATCTGCAGAGCATGATTGAGACCTTAGATTAAAGAGGGCCAGTGGTTCTCAGAGACACAGACACAGACACAGTAGTGCCTGATGGGTTGAGTGGCGCATGGGAAAAAATGGGCTCTACCCTCCATGGAACAACAGAGGGGCGAAACCTGATAACTCCTTGGCCTTCCTGTAGAGTGTGTGAGTCCACAGGAGAGAGATGGAGCAATGTCACCAACACACGTGTTCTCTCTAACTCTCTCTCCCTCTCACGCACAGAGACACACACACACAGCCTCAAAGACTCCCACGCATATTCTCTCTCTCTCTCTTTCTCTCCCTCACACACACACACACACACACACACACACACACACACACACGCACGCAAAGAGTCTCAGACACACACACCCTGCCACACACACACTGCCATGGAGCCATGCATAGCTCAGTAAATCAGGAAGCCGGTGTCAGACCCTGACAGTTTGTTTAACTCATGTCCACTTGGGAAACACCCAGAGATGTCAGGCCATTCCACGTCTTTTTCCCCCCACCCACAGCTAGGCACACTTTCCCTGACACATGACTGCCTTAAAGGAGTAGGTCACCCAAAGACTGTCAGCACACAAATCAACTTCTTCTTCTTCTTCACTCTTCAACCGGCGTCCAAACTACATCAATAACCTTTCATCAGTTATCCTTCCTCAACTTTGTCTGAGAACAACCAAGAGATGACTATATGGCTGAACATTTTTAGAACTTCAAGAAACAAATGACAATCGACCTTTCATTACTACCTAATGGGTACTTTTATGAAGTGATCAATCAGTCAACACACCAATAACCAATCTTGAACTAGCACCACTCAAATTGCGTCTGTCATCCATGGTCCTTTATCTAATGAATCTGTGAAAACAGTTGATTGCTGCTGTTGATGGTTAAATCTTCAAACATCTTATGATTAATGACTTACAACATCAACAAACAACCTTTCATTGTGGTAAAATAGGCCTATGTCAACAACTAAAACTTACAGCAAACTTACCCAGACATACTTATATACTTATATAGTTTTCACATAGGGCCAGAGTTGGAGTAATGAGTTATATGTACTGTAACACAATTACATAACTTAATTTAAAAATAAAAGTAAAAGTAATCTGTTATTACTTTGAAAAAATGTGAAATGAAATTACAGTTACTGTCAGGAAATATCCAGGATTACAATTTCAGTTACACCTGAATATCTTCTGCAGAAACATTGCCTAAATGTTTAACAGTATTTGTTTTGTTTTGCTTTTTTTCTTCTGCACAACAACCTCCATTTACAGCTGAAAGTCTGATATTATTCTCATATGTAGGCTATGTCTAAATGGCTTTCCAATCACTTTGAATTGGCAACACATCTCACTTGCTGCTTTAACAAGTGTCTAAGTTGCAGTTGCCAGGAGGCCTGCAATGCTAGATAGAAACATGTAGGCTTAGCCCTTTGCAGAGAATAAAGCTGTAATGAGCAGGCACACATATACACCATGTTCTTGGATGGACAACTGCTGATTCAGTGATGTTCACCACATGTTGAATATCAAATATTTGATTTAGCAGACATAGCTATTCAGACATGACATACAGTCAGTAAAGCTGTATTAAGGTGTTAAAATCAGGCACTGCTTTGGCTATGTTGAGGGAGTTCAAAAGGATTTTGACAGAGAAGTGTTATGTAATGCTGTAAGGTTAACCCCATTTCCCACTTGAGGTGTCATCCAAAAGTAATCCAATGTAATTAGTAGCATTACTTAGTGGAAATAGTTACACTACTATCACATTTTAGATAAGGTAGCTTGTAATTGGATTACATTTCCAAAGTAACTTTCCCAAAGCTGATGAGGGCACTGTTCAAAGCAAACCCCATAACAGCACTGAGGGCTGGTTCAGATTTAAAATCACATCCTAGCAGTTTGAGAGCCTCCAGCACCATACCACGCCAGGAGGAGGATCGGCTATCAAACACACGCGGCCAAGCGTGGAGACCTGCGAGATCCAGCGGAGAGGGAGCGATGCTGGTCAGTCAACCGAGTCTGGGAGAGAGAGCGCGTTGGAGACCATGGAAGCATCAGCCGAACCCTTTTTTTTAACTAAGCAGTAAGCGGAGTCATGCCAATCCTGTTCACTATGGGGAACCGTAAAGGTTGTTTATGGCTTTGTGGAAACATTGCATAATTGGTCTGCTTCAGCACTGCCGAACTTTCAACAGTGGTGATTTCAGTGTCCATTATGATGAATCACGCAATAGAAATGACATTAACACTTCTCTAGAAATCAAAGCTGAGCTTTGTCTTTCTCACTCTTTCTCCTCACAGTGGGTGTTAGAGTGCTTGCGTTAAAGTTTTAATTGCCACACTTCTGGAAGCCCCCTCTGTTGTACTTCCACTAATTATTACTCAACGACTTGGCTGAGCCCCTTGCAAACTTTTTTTCTTAACAAACCTGAAACTGTACACAAAGCACATTCAAGTTCAAAATCAACAGCAAAGTTCATTATCTTTCAGGCTGAGATACAGATGTGCTTATGCATGTTCATAGCGTTCATGGTCAGCAGCAAATAGCAGGGCGCTCCTTACCAAACCTTTGGAAAGCGTCAGACAGCGTCTAATGCAAGGCTAACATTACACAGACAAACGCAACTAACAGGTAGCTTTCAATGATATTTGTATCAAAACAGGTTAAATTAGCCTATATGTATTAACACTGACAACTCTTAAAATAATAGGCATGGAGCTCGGTGAAAACAGGCATGAAGGTCAATGCATATGAACAAAATGAAAAAGTTTCAACTTCAACAGAGATGTTCCACATACCTGTACAGTAAACCCTTCTCTTACAACCTTTGACAAACACTTAAAAACAAAAACAATCATAAAAGTGTGGAAATCTTTAAACGCCGGTCATCTCCAACAGTTTAGGTGCCTCACACCCTACAGTATTATCTTGGGCTTTACCCAATATTTGACCAGTAGAATAAAGTTGACACTGTTTCTTCTCTGACAGCGCTAAGATAAGCCAATGTACCATATTCAGAAATAAGCAATAAATAATGCTGCCTCCTCACCTTATTGTTGAAGCGACGTCTGGAAATGGGCAATCCAAAACTGTGGCAGCGTGCTGGTCTGAAGCCGATGTAGCTTGTAAGAGATCCACCACAGTGGCTTCCTGTTACATCACTAATATCGACGCTGGCTCTCTCTCTCTCTCTCTCTCTCTCTCTCTCTCTCTCTCTCTCTCTCTCTCTCTCTCTCTCTCTCTGTGTGTGTGCG
>JASCQY010000078.1:2159441-2172937 GCA_030264315.1 Sardinella tawilis | reverse complement strand
ACACACTCTCTCTCTCTCTCTCTCTCTCTCTCTCTCTCTCTCTCTCTCTCACACACACACACACACACACACACACAGTCTGTCAAATACATACACACACACTGCTCCTGCACATTCTAGAATCCAGAACGCCAGCACAGCGTTCTCAGGGGGTAGTCCGTGCTCTAAATCCAGAATCAAGTTCTTCTGTTGAAGCTCCTGGTTATGAGAGGAAAAAAAAGAGAAAGAAGCTGCTGTGCTGGTTTGCTCATCGGGAGCCCTAAATTCCAGGCCCCAAACCAGGCCAGCTACCGGCTTGGCTGCGATATGTGTGTGTGTGTGTGTGTGTGTGTGTGTGTGTGAAGCTAAGGGCCCTGTAGAAATGGGACGCAGGTGATATATGCAACTGTCACTCTGTTTAGCCATCAGAGTTTTTATTTGCTTGTTTCTATTATTTATTTATTTTTGTTGTTGTTTTTTTTTTGTTTACTATTTTTGGAGGGGGTGGCGTAGTTTATTATCGCCCTTGGTCAACAAGGTCACATAAACAGAAGAGATTAAATTCTCTTGCAGTCTTTCTCTCTCTCTCTCGCACTGACACACTGTCAATTTTAAAAATGTTGGTGTTTCTGCCAACAGATGTTCAAATGGTGATAGCTGTCAACCTATTTCATTAATTTAATACACAGACCAGAACAGAATGTCTCAGTCAGAATGAGCCCAATATGGGGTAAAAAAAACAAAAAACAAAACACACATTGAATATATATCTTGATGAGACACTGTTGTCCAGCTTAGTGCTGTATCTGTACCTGATTAGTCAATGCTGTTTTCAGTTACTGGTGCATGAAATTATACTTTCTCTTATCCTCTTTCTTCTGGTTTCTGTATTTATAGTTTTTAACATTTTTCCTCTAAAAACTTTGTTCTTTTTGAAGTGCATGGTAGGCCTACATTACCTGTTTATTACACTGCCTGTACCGTTTGATGCTTTGCGAGCACCTGCTATCTTTCTTTCTGACTCACTGATTGTGAGATTTGAATGGATGTGAATGGTATGATTATGTGTCTTTGACTCACCCCTGCCTCATGTTTGCAGTGTTTTTCTCTCTCCCTTTTTGAATCACTAACTCCTCCACTCTCTCTGTCTCTCCTGCTGTCACTAACACCTTCCCCAAGGCTACAGAACCTCTCCGTACGATCGATCAGGTACAGAATTTAGGTGACCTTTACTCTTCTTTAACACCTCACCGCCATGGAGACGGCTCAGTGTTGACAAATGCTGACAGATATGATCTCTTTTCCTCCCTCCCTCTCTCTCTCTCTCCTCCTCTCCCCATACTCGCATCTCTCCCTCTCTCCTTCTCTCTTTATTCACCTCATCCTTGTCCTCTCTGCCTCCTCTGTTTTTCTCTCCTGCACTTGCACTCTATCTGGCTCTCTCTCACCCCTGTCTACTCCCTTGGCTCTCTCATTCTCTTTCCCTCACTCTTCTTTCTTTCTTTCTATCTCTCTCTCTCTCTATCCATTGTTCTTTTCTCTCCTCCCTCCAGGGAATGCTGCCTGGGCAATGGCCACATCCAAGCCTGACATCCTCATCATTCTGCTGCAGAAGCTGATGGAGGAGGGGAACCTGCTCTATAAGGTGCCTGACAGAGTGGGCCTGAGAGGGACATCTCAGCTGACACCTTTAATGAAAGACTGCCTGACCTTAACACACACACACACACACACACACACACACACACACACACACACACTGCCGCTTTGTTTTTCTTTGTGAGTTGCTCTCCAGGCATCACCCATCTGATTTGATAGAATTCCCTTTCAGTCTCTTTCCTTCTTTTAGTTCCTCTCATTTCCCCTCTGGTTTGGTTGGTCTTGAGATGGTTTGGTAATACATATTGTTTGCTTGAGGTTGGTTAAGCTACAGTTTACAGTTTAACTCTGTCCATTGCTTGATTTCTTTTTCTCTGTGCCATCTTCTCTCCACAGAAAGGGAAAATGAAGGAGGCTGCTCAGAGGTATCAGTACGCCCTTAGGAAGTTTCCTCGTGACGGCTTTGGCGATGACCTCAAGGCTTTCAGAGAGCTCCGGGTGTCCCTCTACCTCAACCTGTCTCGCTGTCGCCGCAAAACCAATGTAAGTCTCTCTCACACACACACAAACACACATACATACATACACACAGTCTCTCTCTCTCTCTCTTTCTCACACACACACACACACACACACACACACACACAGAAACCACACACACACACACACACACACACATATTAATAGTTCATATAGATACAGCCCTTAGAAAAACATGAAAAGACAGAAAAAGATGAAGTGAAAGAGGAAAGAAAAAAAAGAGACCAGTGAAGAAGAGTGGGAAGTGGGTATCAGTCCTGTCTTCACCCTAAAAGACCCTCTGGGCCACGCGGCTCATGACCCATCACGTCAGCCGAGGGAAAATGTCAGACAGGACAAGAGAGTGTGGCATTTGGCGCGCACTCTGCCTCTTGGACGCAGTCTGCTCATTAAGACTGCAGAGAGAGAGAGAGAGGGAGAGAGAGTGGGAGAGAGAGAAAGAGAGGAGAGAGAGAAAGAGAGAGCACGGAAAAGAGGAAGTTGAGTGATGGGCGAGGTGGCCACGGCTCACCGGTCCACCGTTGAACCCCTCTGGCCTCTCCATTCCTCTCCTCTACCCTCTCCACCCCTGCGCCGCTCCTCTATTCTCTTCTCCTCTCCACGGCTGGACCCTGCCCTCCTCTGACAACTGTCATATGGCACTGTGTCTGCACCAGAAAGCACTAGGCTCACGAAGATGAATTTGTGTGTGTGTGTGTTTGTGTGTGTGTGTGTTTGAGAGAGAAAGAGAGAGACAGAGAATGACATATAGGTCAAAGAGGGGGACATTCTGCCGTGACAAGTCACCCTTGTCGGTGAAGGAAAGAGACAAACAGAAATTCAAACACAGAAAGGTGAATTGAGCCTGTGGGGAGAGAGACAGAGAGATGGAGACAGAGAGAGAGAGACAGAGAGAGAGAAAGAGAGACATGAGAGACAGAGACGGAGAGAGAGAGAGAGAGAGAAATGAGAGGTTCATATGGCAATGTTAAAGTGGAGTGAGACGGAGAGCCCAGCAGAGAGCCCAGTGAGAAGTTGAGATGGTAAAGTACAGTAACAGAGAGGGTGTGAGCAGCAGAGGTAAAGCTCTCTCGCATGGCACCCACACTGGCACATTAGCACCCACCGACCTCTCCTTCTCACAGCACTGAATCATCCCCAGACAGATCAACACTTCAGCTCACTGGATGACAAACATTACACGTCTCTTTACCAAGAGCAAAAAAAACACATTACATATCTCGCTCCTAAAGAGCAAAAACAGAAACAGAATGATATGTCCCACTCTTGAGGGAAAAACAATTCTGATAAACTATCATTTGCTGAATTCTGCTTTTGTGTGGAAGAAAGAGATTGATTTGTATTTTGTTTAAAGCAAAGGTTTGATTTTTAACACTTGTTTCCAGATCGTTTTTGATTAAAAACAATGGGTAAGATTCATATTCTGAATCATAACACTATTACGAGAATTTCCATGTGTTGCTGTTGCTCCCCCGCCACCTTCAGAATAGCAGCTACGTGCACTCTATGAATAAAAATCGCTGCAAATTGCATGGTTTCCGATAGGTAAAAACCGAACCTCTCCTTTAATGTAGTTTAGTGTTCGTGAGTGACTGATAATAAAGTGGTACTAATGCAAAATATCCTTCTGTTCTGTGTCATCTGGCGTGGGCAGGACTTTGGCATGGCGGAGGAGTTTGCCACTAAAGCCCTGGAGCTGAAGCCTAAGTCCTATGAGGCCTTCTACGCCCGGGCACGAGCCAAGAGAAGCAGCAGGTAACGCTCACTACTCATCAAGGCCTGAATTCCATACAGTAATTTCTACAGTATTAGTTATATACAGGGTGACATATTGTTGAAAAGTAAGTCCTGACAAGGTTAACACTGCCCAGGAGCAAAAACAGAAAGGTCTTGCTTCACTGTGCACAGGGATTTTCAGTGATGTAAACACAGATTTATAATGAAAATAACGATGCTATTAGTAACTTGTCGACTTACTTATGACTGCTTGCCAGAATGAGAAGATAAAAAGCCTTTTAAAAATACTTGGGCCATTTAATCAACTAGTTGCTGCTGCAATATTAATGACCTACTTGCAGAATGATTTTTAAGAGATATCTAACCTCCAAACCCTGCACATAGACTTTATAAATAGTCCTTGTTATCATATCCTAAGATGAAACTATTATTTGTGTTTCGTAAGTTCTTGACAACGTTCTCTGTCTGTGCCTACAGGCAGTTTGCTGCGGCGCTGGCGGATCTTTACGAGGCGTCTCGCCTCTGTCCGAGCAACCGAGAGATCAGCCGCCTACTGGCCCGCGTGGAGGAGGAATGCCGACAGCTGCAGCGCCCCGGGGGCAAAGGTCAACTGCCACTCAAGCACGAGTCTGACCAGGAGGAGGACGAAGACGACGACGACGATGAGGAGGACGAGGGAGAGGAGGAGGGGGAAGACGGAGAGGACGGCGAGGAGGAGGAGGAGGGCCACGGCCTGCTGGGCCGGCAGCTGGAGCAGGAAGAGGAGAACGTGTACGGCCACATGGGGGAGGAACGCGGCAGGAGGCGGGAAGCGTGGCGCAAACAGCAGCAGCAGCAGCAGCAGCAGGGCCGCTATCCGCTAACACGCACACTGCCCGACGCGCTCGCCCACGGGCCCACTCCACCAGACCCCACTGCTGCCCCGCGTCGCCAGAGCCAGAGGGCCAAGAGCGGGGGCCGCTGCGGGTCAGTCGGGGGGAAGAGCGCCCCCCAGTGCGGGTCCTCCAGCCCGCTGCCGAGCCGACACCTGCCCACGGGACTCAAAGCGGGGCCCTGCATCCACCTCGGCCCCGGGGCTCCCGACGAGGCCCCCGAGTGCAAGCCGTACTGCTGCCCTTCCCCGGCCGACGGTATGCCTCCGTCTGGCAGCGTTGCCAGGGCAACGGAGCGTCTGGAAATGTGCGGTGCACGGGACGGGGAAGGTGGCGTTGCCGGGGGAAACGTGCGCATGTCCAGCTCCTCCAGCAGCCTGGCGTCCAGTGGAGTGCTCTCGGATGGCGGACGCAACAAGGGCACGCCGGCGGACAAGATGGCCGTGTCCCCCAGCGAGAGTGGCGGCGGCGTCTGGCAAGAGGGCAGCTGCGGCGGCACCACAGGCGAGCACAAGCCTCGGCCCTTCATGGGCATCATGGACAAGACGGCCCGCTTCCAGCAGCAGCAACAACAACAGCAGCAGCAACAGCTGCAGCTTCAGCAGCCTCGGAACCACGGCAACGTGATGCACCACGGAAACGGGCGAAGCTGGCACGGCTACCCGGCCGAGAGCTACATCGGGCACACAGGGGGTGGCCAGGCGCCGGGCATGAACTGCGACCTGGCCTATTCCTCATCCCAAACAGGAAGCACTTACCACGAGCATCCGTACCCACTCCACAACGGCTCCCACGCCCACGGAGCCGGCGACATGCACCCGGCCCTGGCCCTGCAGCAGCACTACGGCAATGAGAGCAAGCTGAAGCAGGCCAGCCTCGCCCGCGACAACCCCATCCACATGAGCTCCATCAAGCCCAAACGCTCCTTCATCGAATCCAACGTGTGATCTACCGTGGGGCTATCCGTTTCCCAAATCCATAGTTGCTAACCAAGTTAGCAACTTTGTTGGATGCAATGCAATTTCCCATCACCAACCACGTAAGTTGCTAACTGGTTAGCAACAATGGTCTTGGGAAATGGATCCCAGCTCTGCACCATGTGACAAGCTGAGACAAAACAAGTTGGTCACACACCTTGAGGTTGTCTGCATTCTGGATCAGCATTTCTGCAGAACGTACAATTTTTTGGTCCGACCCAAAGCAGGGTTTCTTTTAGCAATTAAGTACCATCCTGGACATGGATAATATTAGCTTAACAATCTCTCAGTTGACATTAAAATGGTTGATGGATATGCAGTACTTCTGTGTACATAATCTTACAATGGACAACAAACTGCAACAAATGGATATATTTCTGTTTCTGAAATCTGACAAACATCCGAATGGACAAAACGAGGCTATGCTGTATATAATACCCAAGTTGCTTACGAAAGCTACAAATTCTCAGAGCCGTTGCGTTCATGAAGACTGACTCTAGATCAGTGCTCTGACAGTGAAGAAAGGGTTTAGAAATGCCCACTGAGATGTCTGTTACAGGCCAAAGAACAGAAAATGGCTGGACGGCGCTGGACTAAGCTACTGTACGCCATCTCTCACAGTGTGACAAGGCTTTTGCTGCAATAGTTAAATATAAAAGTCACTGAAACCTACCACAACAAAATTAACAGAATTATGATAAAATATTATTATTATTATGAGTTTTAAGAAACCATCTAAGAGTTAAAACTCTTATCTTAGTAATTAGAATTACCAAATGAATGTCATATTTATATGGGCATTCTAGTACTCTAAGGATATTTAAAACTTGTATATATTTGTACGCAGTTTGCTCCATGTTAACGTGTAAGAATGCTTTTCTCTGTGTGTGTGTGTGTGTGCTGTATGTGGTGTGTGTGTGTGTGTGTATCTGGTGGCTGGTCAATGATACTGAATGGCCCCTTTGTACATTGTATAAATAGCCTCATATTCTCTACTTCTTGCTTGTTGCCATCTGGTTTATTTATTTACTGCGCCTATGGCTTTGTCAATTGTAAAAGCAATATATTTTATATATATTAGTTATTTTTGCACAGCGGTTATATTACAGAGATGTTTCCTATTTAAAAGTATATATATATATATACTATAATGCTTTAATGAAGACTCTTGGGATTTATGCACATCAGAATTGCAGTTTAAAAAGTTGTGGTTTTCAGATTGATAATCCGGAGTGGAGAGGTGTTTGATGGTAATGCATCATGTATACTGTCTGCTGTAGTAGCCATGTTTAAGATAACCCTTAAATGTATTGGAACACCATCTTATAGTTATAATAAACCCCACTTCTGTCTCAGCTGAGTATCAACTCACTTTCGTCAACACACACACACACACACACACAAAAAAAACAAACAACAACAAAAAAAAAAAAAACGAAAACAATTAACTGTCACATCAGGTCTTCAGTTATTTATTTGCTATTGCTTATTTATTTGCCATACATGTTCATAGTAACTGTATTTCAGTACGGTGATGCCAAGCTGGTGCAAGAAATATGATGAAATATAAAGTGATCATACAAACACATTCTAAGCCATTGTAAGATATCCAGCCTACAGTTTTACTTCCAGGATTAACTGAAATTCCACATCATGGTAGCCTGGGAATACCCATGCTGCCTTGCACGCTCGTTCCGAACTGCACGGCAGCCTGGAGACCATGGCCGAAATTTTCACATGGATTTGGGAACCAATCAGAGAACGGGGAGAGAGGCAAGACGATGCGCAAACTTTTGGACAAACGGAACTTCCATGTTTCACATCATTGGGGAGCATTTGGTCAACATGAACATTTTTCCATTTCCATTTCTTCATGTCAGTTGTTTTCTTTGTTTGCTTAAGTTATCTCTCAACAAAGGCTCAAAAGCTGTTAGTTCAAAGAAACTGTATATTATTTGCATGCAGAGGCAAATATGGATGATTTTCTCATATTTTGGTAAGAGGGTCAGTATACTGAAGTAGCCTGCAGGAAAGTGCATCTAGTACTACAACAATCAGTAGATGATTTCCACATCATAAGGCAGAGGAATTCAAAATTACACAATTATGAACTCCCATTCATGTATTTAAAATGCAAGTTGTAAAGTATTTATGAAAATTGAATGTAGATTATAACAAATGCTGATATATAGATATATATATATATATATATATATATATATATTTATATTAGATACAGAAGAGGTGATGCTGGTTAAAATAGGTTAAGTGGAGGTTGAGAGCTCTGAGCAGAGATTAAGAGATGTTTGCTTGCTGCACAAGTACACTTTTACTCTCTGAAAATGCTCTTTATGGTTTTTAAGTCATGGAGCACCAATTTGTTCGACACAGCATGTGTAAGGCAATTTATGTGTAAGGCAATTTATACAAACAAAAAAATTAATGCTAATTTGTTTGACTTGGCAAAACTGGATTATTCTAACACCACACAACCCAATGCCCATGCAAGTGCCAGTAACTTGGTCCACTGACAAGGGAGTTCTTAGCACATGAATTGAAGTTTAAATAAAGGTTCAAAAACTCATGACAACAAACTCATTTCAAATCAGTTATGTTTGTCCGGATGTTAAATAAACTGCTACAAATTCCTAAATTGATTTCTGTTTTGTTGCACAGTGTATTAGCAAATATTGGCATCACTGCTTATTCCCACAGTGAGATTTCCACAACATGTTGTCAGTGGACAACTGCACATTATGGGAAAAAATCAGTAACCATTGAACCACAACAGCTCTATAATAAATGTTTCAGTCAACAATCTTTTTTTTTCTTTCCTGAGAAGTACATGTTGAGTGGTGGTGAATTAACTTCCCACCAATCACAGCACGTTACAGGCTCGCAGTGGATAATGTGTTCAAACCCTTGGAATACACTATCAGTTTATGTCTACTGTTAGGAGATACGCAAAGTGTCTCAATCATGTTGTATAGCAGAAAAGACGAAGACCACACCCGCTGCTGAGTGTGACAAGGACCAAAAAACATTCCCTATTCTCCGTACATCAGACTGGCCATCTTGGGATTCAGTGATAGCTACATTCCAGCGGCAAGTCTCAGTGGCTGGTCCTCCAGCGGGAGATGGCCATCCTGAGGGTGTGGTTGGCCGTGAGCAGCGTGGTCTGCAGGGGCAGGTTGGTCATGGGGCTGCTCCGGTTCTTGGTGTGGATCCAGCTCTCGATGGCCTCCCTCTCGTATGAGTAGCCATCTTAGAAGGGGAACATTGGAATCAGAACAGTGCTTTGGAAGGTGTTTGGGATTATACTGTATGTAGATACTGTAGACTGCTTTAGGTTAGAATCAAGGGAGAATGTTCCAGAATGTTGTCTCTTGGCAAGCACAGGACATCCTAACACCTCTGCAGTTGGGACATGGTAGCGATAAATGGTAATGTGTGGCAAAGGGAAGTGAGGCTGGATCAGGCATGCTTGGCTGTGATTTCAATCAAATCAAGATCAGCTATTTGATTTGCATGGAGTCTTGGCAACATGGCGGCCTCGTGATATTCTGGCCCTGCACCCTGTGCTTCTCGGGAAATGTGCAATGGCCTGCTGTGGATCCATGTGAACCCAGTACCGCATTTCCCACTCACAATGGCTGAGTTAAAACTGAGTTAAAGAGACAATAAAATCAAAACACTTCTTTTGGGATCACATATCACTCATCACTGTATGAGGGAATTGAAATGGTAATTTTTGCATGAGTGGTAGCGATGGGTCTTTAAAAGGCTCTGTGGCCGGTGGGGAAATGCAGTTTGGTGCATGATGTAGAGTATGTGGTCAATATTATATAGCCTAGGGACCTCTTTAAGGTCTCTGTAAAGGAAGAGCATCCACCAATTCAATAACATGAGACCATTTTGACTATGCTATTTATATCCGTCATTAAGAGCCAATATCTTCCAGCCTGCTGTACCACACATACCCTCCATTTGGGACATGTTTTCAATCCTCAGAGTGAAATTATAGGTCCAGTATAACAAATCACATTAAGGATTCAAAATATTAGTGTACTTCCTTCCATATCTAACCTTTATTAAATTATTAAAATCAGCAGTCAGGAAATGTTTTTATTTACAGTACTTCTGCTTTATAAATTCACCTATTCTCCCAACTGCAATTTGTTGTTTGTAGACACTGTTTACCACGGCCACTTTGAATTTCGAAACCAACATCTTGATCATGGTTGGTCACTCTTTTTATTGGGCTGTTGAAAACGTTATTACATTGGAAGATGGCAAAATAGTATCTCTGTGAAATGATGTAGAACATGACAGAAAGTTCATTTCATTCATTACATTACTTGTAGTCAACTCTCTGATCCACAGCAACTTCGGTGACATAACTACAGGCACTTGGAGTCAAGTGGCTTACTCAGAGACCTGATGCTTGGAGCCCCTCCCGTCAAACGCATAACTGTGAGGTGTTCCACTTGGAAATCCCGATACCTGACCAACAGACTGGACAACACTCACCTGCAGCAATGACGGGGTCTTTCATGAGCTCACGTGTGATTGGACACAGGTACTCGTCAGGGACCCCCGTACACATGGACGCCATCTTCAGCTCCTCGATCTTTCGAAGGGTTTTGCCTCTGAGACCCACCGACTCTGTGGCCAAAGGAACATAACATGATACAAATGCACATCGTGCTATACATGTACAGTATCATTAGAAGGAGAATTAATGTCTCCTTACTCTCTCTCACACACACATATACACACAGACACACACACATTCATTATGTGGGCGAGTGGGCATTGAGCAAGGCCACAAGACAAGTCAAGCAATAAATCCAGATAACCTTCCCACCCACAAGCTAAAACCCCCCCTCCTTCCATGCCATTGTCAGACAGATTTGATTCCATGGCCTTCATTGTTATGCTATAGTGGGGGCTGGTGTGCAAGCGAGTGGCTGTGCTCGGTCGGAGAGTGATGTTTATCAGAGGCGTTATGTAAAGGCCTAGCGGTCTTAGCATGCTGGCATAAGGCGCTAAGCTGCTTTGAAACACATAAAATCGCTAGGCTGCTCTCGAGCTGGACGTGTAATGCCTTATGTAATGTTGAGTAAAGCTGGTGTTTACATTTGGTGGAATTCGGGGGATTGGGTTATTCTTTTGCTCATGTAATATACAAAGTTGGGATTTTTTCATATGCTAAAAAAGGCAGAAGGTCTATGACAGAAATAGAGAGGGTAAGAGAAAGAGAACATTACTAGATCAGTGGACCAAGGATAGAGCAGGAAAATTTGGTGTGATTTTTAATGTATTATTATTATTATTATTATTATTATTATTACTGTGACTGAAAACCTTGAGGGTATTTTCTGCAGTACTATACCTATTTTCAGATCTGTGGCAAGCGACTCTTTGTTGAGGGCCAGTAGTTCAGACCCATCAATGTTATTGGCCTTAAACATGTCCACCAGCACTTCAAGGCCCTCTGCCCGCAACCATGACGACACATCATCTTCTGACCAATCGCTTGGCATCAGACTGGAGTGACCTGCCACCTTTCCGCCTGCTGGAGCCAAAACAAAAGGGAACATAAAGTAGGGTAAAGTAAAGCACAGACAGCATGATCAAATGTAGGCTTCTTAAATACAGTCCTCAACTATCAAGCAGGTCTGTAAGGCATCTCTCGCGCGGCAGCAGAAAAGTCATTAATGAAAAGGCAAATAAAAGCAGGGTAGGGGGGTAAACTTGCATTGAAAAAAGCAAGACTCAAAACCCTTTTAAGGAGGTATTATACCGACTGTAGTTTTCATCCTGTGCGATTATATAAGCAGTTACAGTTTGGCAATTATTAGCAGATATCAACCTCCTTTCCAGGTACATAGTGTCAGTCATTAAGATGCTCAATTATGTGCCACAACGAGGCATCCATGAGTGTTCATTAGCATTAATTATGATCATTACCTCATGTACGCACAGAGACCCCACAGGTCACTGCAATCATTCTGCTTCTCTGCTTCTAAAAAATGTGTCTCTTGATGAGGACCAAATGTGAGAAGACAAAAAACACAGCCACGTCTTCAGATTGTTATGTGTGTGTGTGTGTGTGTGTGTGTGTATGTGTGTGTGTGTCTGGAGTAAGGTAATGGTTACCGTTTTCATAGGAGTACAAATGTGTGACTGCTCGAGGTTAGCATTTTGTTTTTACTTACTGCATATGTGTGTGTGTGTGTTTGTGGTCTCTGTTTTTCACTCTCTCCATCCACCTTTCAGAAGCTGACAGGTATCTCTCTAAAGTGCTCTCATACTTATTTTCTTCTGACAACCTCTCAGTAAAACCCTCACCTTTCTCTCTCTGAAAGTTACAGTTGGACGTTTGGACAGTTCACTGAAATTCAGTTTTGTGCTTCTTTGCTTTAAATATCCATAAGTAAAACCCAATGACTGTATATATACAGTCATTGGTAAAACCTAAATATCTTTTTCAAATGGATTTGAAATAAATCACTGGCCGGAAATCAAGTCCTCCTAAAAGTGCTTTCTGTCTCCGTTCCCATGATGCTCTGACGAAACTCGACCCTAATGCACTCATTGCAAATCGCATCACGGCGATAGCAACTCTCCAAGACTGATGTCTGGATTCAATAAATAAAGCACCCGCCAGGAGGCTGATGTTAAATCAGTTTGGGGCCCTCCATACTGTATTAGCCAATATAAGGGATGGGTTATACAGACAGATTCTGAATCAGCTTCTGAGAAATCGGAGCCTTGCGAGGCCCTCGGCCAACGCCGTCTTAGGAGACCTTTCGAGACTCGTCTTCGGAGGACGCTGATGATGCTAATGCAGCTGGAGAGAGAGGATGCGATCCATCAAGCCCACCTCAGCAGCCCATCAATCACCATTAACGTTACCACACCTTACACCACTACCATCATCATCAGTGTCCAAACGCTCTGACAGCCTCTCCTCTCTCACCGGATCGGTCTCGTAACAGCGAGGAGCTCACCATTTCCTGTGTGTATCCGCCAGGCATGTGCACCGCAGCTTGCTATTGCCTCTCTGGCCATTGAGTATTATTAGGACTTAAATGTGAGGTCACGTTTCAAGCTATTCAAATGAAAAGTCCTCCCTTACCTTCACAAGACGAGGCGGCCATTTCACCTGGGCACAGAGACAGAGAGGGATCAGACACGAATATAGACGCCACATGCAACATGAACAAGAATCTCAACCAGCATAACAAACAGAGTGAGGCACTGTAGCAGGGATGATATGATTTGTCTTTATGAAATTTGTTCAGCGTCTGTATACATACTAAATTCGTATACTGTAGACTAATCGGACTGAGCATCATTATGAAGGGGAATAGATAAGCAACAGGAATTTCAAACGAAAAAGCCTCCAAATATAATAAGAATAGCAAACGCCTTTGAATAATCTAGTTCTGTGCAGAAGAAAAATACTGAATATCACGCAGCGGCCTGCTTTGTATGTCTCTCTATGTCTGTCTGTGTGTGTGTGTGTGTGTGTGTGTGTGTGTGTGAGTCTCTGATTCAGGGAGGGCTATGGCGCTTCACCTCGAGAGTGAGGCTGTGCTGGATGTGTTTCATCTTTATCAATTCAATCTCACCCAGGAAGAAGAACTGAAATGAGTTCCCCCCCTTTTCTTCCCCGAGCCTCAGAAGAGCCTCAGAGGCAAGGTTTGTGTGTGTGTGTGTGTGTGTGTGTGTGTGTGTGTGAGTCTCTGATTCAGGGAGGGCTATGGCGCTTCACCTCGAGAGT
>JASCQY010000078.1:2117650-2129123 GCA_030264315.1 Sardinella tawilis | reverse complement strand
AATGTACAATCTTGTTGCTATATTTTAAATAAATTGTCGCCTGTAGGGGGGAGGCTTGCATAGTGTACCTTTAAGTCCACAATATAGGCTTAAAGGGGAACAGCGGCACGGCCTAGCCTACATTCCATGTCAGTTTTAAAAATAACATTTGATACAGCATAGACCAAATACTGAACTGGACAACTAACATTAAGTGAATGGGGCATAGTAAACTATTTTCAGTTTCATTTTGCTATACCCTATTCAGTTAACATTAGTTATTGGTTAGTTATTCGGTGTACGTTGCATCAAATGTTCTGGTTCTTATTCTTACAGACTGCATTCACTGACCTTGAGTCACACTAAACTTCTCCTTTAAGTTAATGATTGTATAAATCATTCACTGTGTTTGCATCGTGTGTGTTGTGTTGGTTTGGGTGACACTGTAGCCTGCTTTCAAAAGGATTTTAGAAGTACCCAGTATAGACTGCCCTTGTTTTGGTGTTTGTTATTGATGGAGACAAAATGGTTGTTTGCAAAGTTTTCATTTCATCTGGTCTCATTAAAGGTGTTGCGGAATCTGGACCCTATATCTGGCGTGGAAAACAAGGGGGAGGAAGACTCACCTGATACGCCGCCTTCATCTTTCTTACCCAATAAGAAGAGCATAGGACGGTTCCACCCATACACGCGATATGAAAACATCACCTTCAACTGCTGCGAGCGTTGCAATGGAGAACTACTGGTGCTGTAGAGGAACCTTTAAAGAATCCCTATCAAACGCTAGGCCTAGGTTATGGACAGACTGTTGCTGGAGGTTGGTAGAACAGTGGTGGTGTTTTATGTGCTCAAGAAACTTACAGTACAGTGATTTTTGGCTGGTTTTTTTTTTTTTGCCTTCGTACCCATTTTACCTGGTGGTGGAGGGAACGAAAGTCTACATTGCGTCCATGGCTTCTCATGGACTTGTATCTGAACCAGTGTTCAAAATATTTCAGGATGAGTGTGTAACTTATGATGACAGGCTTTGAGAGTGAACTTTCAGATGCTACACCAGCACTCAGTTGTTGGCTGTACTGCCCAGGAAAATATGAACCTTGCTGCAATATGAAAGAGCCTACTTGAAGAGGGATGCTGCTGTGAAGAGATTGGATTGAGATTAACACATGAATTTTACTTGAAATGTCACAAAAAATATATAAAGGCTACATAATTGTATACTGTGTTTTCTAAAGCACATTGTATTCTTGGGTTTTTAAGTGATCTGTGTGGATTTAACATGTAAATTGCTGTATTTATAAAGAAATGTGGTGATGAAACGTCATTTCTCACTTTTATCAGGCAGTAATTTGGATATAATAACATAAGTGGACTTTTCTGTGACAGGCCTAGTGGTGGTTTTGTCTTTTTTTTTTTTTTTTCCTTTTATGCTTTTGCACTGAATCGATTACCAAAGCAACTGTCACTTGTCATTTCATTATTTAAAATTCTTTGGGTAATAGCTTTGACATTATCTTGCAAGAAAATGAATCCTTTTTTTCCAATTTGATAAAATTACATGACCAGCAGTGACGGTTTTCCAAGTCAGGATTTTAAGTGACCTCTTGGAAGAAGTAATGTCACACATTGATGCTTTGATTTCTGACTCTGAGCTGTATTGATCTTGAATATTCTCATATCTTTTGAGACCAAAATAAATTGATTGTGGTACTCATTGTACTCATTTGTTTTTAATTTTATGTTTTAAAATGTGCTTAAGCTATGTTTTTAAAATGTATAAATTTTGTAAGCAATTCATAATGGATTCTGATGAAGCAATACAGACAAATATACATCAGTAATATCCATTTAATTACCTTGTTTTGGCCAAACACAGTTGCTGAATACACAAGAATTGGTAACCATCAAGACATTTCGCTCAACATTTTAGTTGGGATGGCAACAAAAGCAGACATTTTCCCACCCCTTTTTTTTCAGATATCAGACAAAACATCCATGAAAAAGTCCAGATGACACATGGGATCTAACAAAACCGTTTAAGTGTAATGAACTGACGACCTGATAAAGATGACAAACTCAGGGCAGTTCCAGTCCATGGCTTTGTCCAACAACATAGATGGTGCTTATGTAGCTAAATCATGGCAGCAGTGCCAGTGGACCTGGGAGCCTCCTAGTCCTCCCACCAATTATTTCTGCCCATGCCCGTGCGTGCAGCCACTTTACGTTTCGGTACGGCTGTTATTGGGTCCAGAGGTGGAACTTCACTTTCCACTCTACCTCTCGAGCGTAGTTTGCTAATAAGTAAGTCTTTAGACTCTCTATTGGCCAGTGGGGTGGTTTTAGACTCTCTACTCTTAGAGTCACTGCTGCCCTTCCTTCCGGTGTTCAAGCCAGAGTGCTTCCTCTGAGGCACATGTTTCAAAGCCTCTTCCCAGTTTCCAGTCTCCTTCATGGTCATGAGAATGCGGATCATCTGGTCTAAGGTCAAGTTCTTGGCACCACATCCCCAGTGCAAGTACTCATCCAATGGCAAACGAGCCGTGGTCAGTTTCAGACGCTTGGCATTGGCCAGAGAGACTCCCGGCAGGCTAGCGCGGTCCACCAAGGCCCCGATGATGTACACCTTGTTGTGATCAAAAGTACGGAGCACGTTGGGTGAATCAGCGGTGAGATAGACTAGCTGTTCTCGAGGGAACATGTCAATGTGAGGCTGGGGGGAGCTGGTTATCAGGAGATTCTCCCATGAATCAGCACCATATTGTTTGACGAGCTCCTTGTGGTAGGCACCTTCAGGATTCAGATTACAGAAGTGCAAGTGAAATGGTGCCACTGCACGTCGGTTAAAGCCTTCGACTTCCCTTAGTTGGGAGACTGTGTTTTCCATTTCACGCCGTACCATGTGTGATTCATAGTTCATGTCGAACACCAGTGGCTGACCAAAGCGCATAGCCTGTATACCCTGCCAACCAAGCAACTGATCTAAAGACCGCTGCCAGAAGAAGCGGATATAGGTGTTCCTTAGCTTACTGCCTTCTTCATGTCCCTCTTCCTTGTTCATCTCCTCTCTTTCCAACAACTTCATCTTCTTCTCGTCCTTCTTCTTCTTCTTTGCCTTCTGGTAACCTTCCTTGATGGACAGGAATTTCAAGTACTTTTTCTTTGCAGACTTAGTGGAAAGCTCGGCTACAGTCTCCAGCTGCTCGGTAGTTATGTTCTCTGGCACATCCTTTCCTGCCTGGCGCCACATTTCCACCAGCTCACGGGTAGCTTCCACTAGGGAAGTCTGCTGGCTCATCTCCCCAGCCTCCCCTTGACCAGCGTCATCGTCACTGGCCCTGAGCGTCTCCTCCTGTGCCACCTGAGATCTCATTACTGACTTCCAGACGTCCAAGTCCAACTTCTCTGTATCTTGGTCTTTGGGTTGAGGCGCATCTTTCCACTTCGGCCAGCTTGCGCTGAGAGATCGAACTGGGTTTTTGATACAACTGAGTGGAGCCGCGGAGACTGCCAAGGGCGATAGATACCTATTCTTTAAAGCTAATCTTGGAAGCAACGGATGGCACTGCTGTCGCAATTCATTCAGAAGCGAAATATTTATAATTCTCTTATACATGGCCGTATACGCACGCAACAGTCACTAGTGTTGTAGCTAGACTAACAAGTATTTTCAACTTCAGCTAGCAAAGGCTAGCGAACTTTGCATCAGAGACTTACGGATGCAATCTTAGTTTGTTGCGGTGTCCTCTCCAAGTTGCCATCGACCTTACTTAAGACTTGTTAAAAGATAATTATGTGTTATAGCTCATTTAACAACTCATTCCCCATTAATACAAGGAACTGTGTGTCAAACAAGTCCTGCAGTCCTCATGCTTACATGAAAGGTCACGTTGGTCATAAGTACAACTGGATTTTCTAACCGTGGGGAAACAAATTGATACACATGACATTGATATATTATTTGATAACAAAATAAATAGAAAATGACATAAATATGTAACTTATGATAAAACACATAGTAATAATTCATGTATATAATACATTATGCTACATGATGAAATTATCTGTTTGCAGTGTAAGGTATGTTCCTACACGGATATGTGATGCTGTTGCACCGAAAACACTACGAGGGTAGGCACAGAATTATCAATAAAGGAGGTGACTTGCTGACCATCAGGATATTTTGACAGCGATAGATAAACATTATATACTTTTTTGAAATTATGAGTTTATTTCTTCCTAAATTGTCTTCAAAGAAAGACATCGATACAGTTATTAAGACTGTTGCTGAAAAGGTTCTTGTGTTACGTTTTGGAAGAGATGAGGATGCTGTGTGTATGCAACTGGATGAAATTGTAAGTAGCGTTAGCCTAATTCCTAGCAAACTGAATAATGGTAAAAGTATCCACGCAGTGTATTTGTTGACACAAAATCTTCTCAAAATTTTCATTGTTTGCCATTAGCTGTCAAAAACATCCCACGACTTAAGCAACATGGCAGCTATCTATATTGTGGACGTGGACAAGGCTCCAATTTACAGTCGCTACTTTGACATTAGTTTCATCCCTTCGACGGTGTTCTTCTTCAACGGCCAACATATGAAAGTTGACTACGGGTAAGAGTACGAGTTAGCAAATGTACCCTTTTACGGATATACAGTACGTGTCACATGCTTGATAGATCATTTCCAAAGTAGACGTATGCATGGATTTTATCAAAGACTGCTGTTTTTTTTTTTGACTAGTGGGGAATGTAGGCCTGGCTTAATGTCTTGATGTTTTTCCCCCTTTTTTCTAAAGGTCTCCTGATCACACGAAGTTTGTAGGAAGCTTCAAAACCAAACAAGACTTCATGGATCTCATCGAGGTGATCTACCGAGGAGCCATGAGAGGAAAGCTAATTGTTCAAAGTCCCATAGATCCCAGAAATATTCCCAAGTACAATCTACTCTACCATGGCATCTAGTGGTTACCAAATCAGAACATGGACATGTGTGTGTCAGTTTGAAGCCAGAGCTGGTGAAATCTTTGTTTCCCATGGAAACAACAAAATATGATTTTCTTTTTGTCTCAGAACAAGCGGTCAAATATTTATGGCTCCTATCAGAGTTGGATTTTTCTTTAAAGTACATTTTTGTTGTATTGATATATTGATGAAATAGCAATAAATGTTTGCATTTTATTTAGTTTTATTTTTTGATTGCTTCTTTTGCACCCCCACAAGGAAATCCACAAATGTAACACTTAAATTTTAGATGCTGAATAACACAAACATGAGGGTGAGGACATTTAATCGTGAGATAGTACTTGATAATCTAAGCACATTTGTATGTGAAATAATAAGCGTTTTATCTGTTGTGGTTGTGGCTGTTTCTTGCTCTGGTTTCTCTTTCTTGGGCCTGGCGCATGCTCCTGGTGACAATACTGAAGGGAATGGGTGGTGCTCTTGGCCGTATTGCCTTGGCGAAGAATCGAAACACAGACGCCAGGCATGCAGCAGGTGCACTGTCGTGGCACAGTGTACCAGCAGATAGCTGCATGCCAGCTCTTAGGGTGCCCACCGGTCCATTCAGGGGTTTACTGCTAAGGACCCATCTCCTAGAATGGGCACGGAGCCACCCACGTCCATCCACCCTCAGAGGTTGGTGCCACACATTGTGGGACGAGTCTATGAAGGCAACTGCCGACACACGTCTCTCTACTTCCTCTGCTCGTCGACACAGCAGGTCCACGAATGCCAGTCCACCATAACCATGAGCGACCACCACAATATGTTCAGCAGCACTCTAGAACATTTATTAAAAGTTTAGACAACACAGTACCACAGTTGAATATTTCTAGAATTACAAATTTCTCTAACACTTTCTTCTTGGGTGCATTGTGAAATACTGTACATAGCGAAACACTTCAGGCTGTAATTAAAGTGCAGTGCATTTAGAGTGTGAGTAAAGCATGTTGATCTTGCTTGGTTGTGTGGGAATGTTTATTGGACCCTAAGTCCAATAGGTCTAATAGGTCCTAAGGATCGGTCACATAATAACAATTAACATATAGATTTTGCCTCATTAAGTGAGTCTTAGCCCATCATTTAAATTAGGACTCTTTATGCATAACTTTGTGCTGATGTCCCAACATTTTAGATAGTGTGATGAATGACATTAATGCACAAGGCACTAGGAATAAACAGGGATTGACCTTGGAGATCATGCAGTCCCAGACACGGCAGACATGCTCCTCAGGTGATATCTCTCCCTCGTTTGGGTTCATGAGCAGCACTGCCCACCCCTCAGTCATGGCCCAGATCACATAGTGAATTTGACTGCCCTTCCTCAGGCCCTCGCGCACCACCATCCTCCAGCTCCACACCCCACAACGCATGGTGCCCACATCCTGAATCAACACCAGCAGGGCCCTCTTGTTTTGCAGTGCCCCAGGGCTCATGTACACAAAACTCTCAGTATGGGAAAGAAAGGCCTTTTGCAGCTGCAGGTGATGCTCAAGGATGTTGTACACATATGTGGTGATGAAGCTACAAAGACTTGCCTGCTCTTGCTGGGTACTTTGGACGTCATGGCAATTGAAGTGGAAAACGTACGATTCCCCTGTGCGTCTGTGGCACAGAAGGCCATCATTAGTGAAGCAATATGGGAAACCAGACAGATTATTTTTGTCATGGTCAAAACTAGATGCAAACTCCATTCTGTTTTTGCTGGAACACCTAAAGAATGAGAAATCAACAGACTTGGCTGAAGTGCAAAGAAAATGTGAAATTCTATAATCAAATGTCACAGTGCATAATGTGCCTATAGCAAAGTCCTTAGTCCTCCTATGAACTGTGTTGTTCTTGCTTTGTGTGCCTGAGTGAACTTGTGAGCAGTGCTCTCAATCAGGTGAAAACAATCAAGAGTATGATCATTACAACAACTTTAATCAGGTGTGCTCAAACATGGGTGCCTTCAGCAAAGTTTCAGTGCTGGTATGAAGAGCAAAGATGCACCTTTTTTTTTTGAAAATGAAAGAGAGAGTGCTGACTCAGTCATGTAGCAACATCCTGCCCACAAGGCAGCAGCCCCTATACTAACCTTTACGAAATTCCAATAGGCATTGAGCATGCCTCAAACTGCCTGGTTTCATTCAGTGGAGTGCTTTTGACAATTTGCCTATTTCATACCTCAGGAGTGAAGTATTCTTTATAATCACATCCTTGTTCGACATGCATAGTCATGATTTGGGTGTGTTAATGATAGTACTTGAAGTGCAGCCAAGCTACATAAAGAGGTAATGGTGAATCATCCTGCCCCCGAAATGCACATCTTCTACAATGCGCATACATTTTATGAACAGGGAACACATTGTACGAACAAAAGTTGACAACTCACACAAAAAAGTATTGTGTGCTCTATTGCTCAATGTGTTCATAACCATAACCAAACCCCAATAAAGAAGACAACCCCCAAACTGTCCTGAAATACAGTACAGGTAGAGCCAAAATATTGTAATTATATTTTTACTTTGGGAAAGGATCACCTAACAAACACAATCATGACGGATTGAACAAAAACAAACAAACTTTTTCAAGGCAATCAGGTTGGATTAATAAAACTGAGGTTTTGTGAGGCACCTCAAAGCATGTTTCTGGTTCTGTGAAATGAAAGTAAAAATAAAAGCAAAAACTTAATTATGATTACCAATTTAATAGTAATATCAATCATTAAAACTGTAGGCCTAACATAACAACATAACATATATTGCTTCAAGAGGTAATCAAACCCAGGCCTTACATTCTTGGACGGAACAAAAATCAGACATGAGTTTCATGTCGAGTCCTTTTGTACACGGACCGGATGTACAGCGATGGCGACCTTGTTGAAAGCATGAAAACGACCACTGTAAATAGTTCAAAATATTGTGACGCGAAATGTCCAATTTGGAATTAGTAATTTGATTTTTACACATTGTTTAGTTATTGTCATGTTTGCCAGCCTCAGAACTGCGGTCTGCGGACTGGCACTGGGCAGGACTGCGGGATGTTCAGGTAAATTGGATAACGTTCGCTGACTCTGGTATAATTCACCACCTAGCTAACGTAACCACTGTATAATTCATGTTTGTCAATAGTTTCAATTGTCTCATAGAAACAGTGTAACACAGCTTTGTTGAAGTGACTTTTATGCCATTTTGGCCGTAGGTGCGGTGTCGACACACATGAAAGTGCTGTCTGTGGGACTGAAGACGTATGAAGTACCTCCTGACTATAGTGGTAATCTCACTTTTAATATGTCTTTTCTGGATACTTTATGAAAAGAAAATGCAGAAACATACGTGATCTCGTTTACTCGTGCATTCTTACCATAACTTACGTATTTAATAAGGTTAGTTTCGCATTTTTCTGGTGCTGCTTTTGTTTTGTATTGTTACCACCTAACGCTAGAAGAACGTGATTCTCACTCTTCTCCGTAGATGTGGTGTTACCTGAAAAACCCAAACTTAAGTTCATCAATAAAGTTCCCAATTACAAAAAGGCAAAGAAAGAGATGAAGAGACTGAGGGACATCCAGGGACCCACAAAAGGAGCTGACAAATTCACTGAAAGAGCCCAGTATGGCATTGTGGTGAGTTACATAATTGACAGTTAACGTTTCTGCTGCTGAGAATAATGCACGTGAATATGAATGCAGCATACAATGGACAATAAATTGATACACCTGCTCATTCTTAGGCTCTTGGAGGAGGCTTTCTACACTGGGGTCACATAGAAATGATGAGGCTGTCAATAAACCGCCGTATGAACCCACAGACAACCTTTGCCAACTGGCGTATCAATGCTCCATACAAACCAATCACTCGCAAAGGCCTTGGCCAGCGAATGGGAGGGGGCAAAGGTGCCATTGACCACTACGTCTCGGCAGTCCGTGCTGGCCGCCTGGTACTGGAGATGGGAGGCAAAATCGAGCTTGGGGAGGTAGAGCCTGTGCTCAAGGAAGTGGCCAAGAAATTGCCATTCCCTGCAAAGGTTGGTTGTGTTAGCTCATGTTGCTGAAGCGTGAATGTGTGGACTGTGGAGCTTAATCATAATTATTCTTTTTGTGTGGGTGATATTCAGAACAATTTTGCTCAGAAAATTTGTGTGGGTTTACTCAAAAAAGTTAAACAAACAAAAACTGAAGCAATGAGGTGGTAATGTACCGGTAACTCTTTTTGAAAGGGTACGTTTTTAGTGTTTGTGCAATACTAAAGCAAGATTAATAGAAACATTTCAGTCTTCTCTCAGAAATGGAGTATCCCACTAATTTAAACTATGAACTATGAATCTATTCCTGCAGGTTGTGAGCAGGGAGAGTTTGGCAGCCATGTACAAGGACCTGGAGGAAAGGGCATCAACTAATCAGAATCCTTGGACCTTTGAGCAGATTGCCAAGGGAAACATGATGGGGATCCGGAAGGTCCTTAGCCCCTTTGACTTGCGTAACCATGGCCGCTATACTGGCAAATTCTACTTCCCAGACAGGGTCTGAACTGCTGAGCCTGCAGATGTGTAAATCCAAGGAGGAGTCAAGGGTACCACGTTGAGACTGAAGCACTCTTTCATTTGCGATTTCTCTCCACTTTAAGAATACAGACTAAACATGATGTTGCTAAGTCAGATGGTGATGCAGGAACAAATAAACAGCCTATTGGACAGGATTGGACTAGATTCTCTTGGCCATAGCGTCTGACCCTGTGAAAACACAATGATGCCTGACACTACTCTACAGTGATGTTGATATAATATGTCCATGTTTTCATCATAAAGATGGCAGCGGAAGAGTTTTCTTCAACCCAATAAAAAACCCTTCCAGTTTCATTTCGATGCATGACAAATTTAATTCACTGAAAATATGTTCCTTTGTCGGACATGCAGGGGCACCGCCTGGGGTGGGGTGGGGGGTTTAGGATGATGTACTGACATGTAGCCCCCAGAGAATATTTTAATACTACAAAACTAGAAGTTTGGGGAGGGCCCCAAACTGTCCAGTTTCGTCCCTGCGGACAAGCGTCTGTAATGATAATGTAACGAGCTGAGCCAGAAACACAGGAGAAGACTGGCTGAACTGTCCCTAGCGGAGGATGTTGACCTTCTTCAAATGGCTGAGAGTTGACGCCAGTCAGTTTTGTGGTGCGCATGTGTAGTACACTATTTTGAAAGCATACCGCGAATCGGTAAGTTGTATGGGGTAGGCCATGCTACACTGAAGAGTTTATTTCTATCTGCACTGCGAAAAAATGTATTCTAACTATTCCGTTTTAATATAGTTCAAAGACCTGCAACCACCAACTTATGAAACAACGTGAGTTTGTTTTGTGTGCAGGGAGTTTTGTCTTCTGTAGCAAAGCCAGCTAATTGCTAACCTCCAATGTTTACCATTTGCAGAAAGCCATCACATAAATTACTCATATAACTCTAACATGCAAGCAACATGTTAAATGAGGAAAACAAGTTACATTTCTTTTCTGTGATTAAATGAAGACTTTCGCTTGTCACTTACAACCTCAGGTTTCTGCTAACCGCACAACTTTTTCAACGTAATTGGTCATTACAGTTGACGCTACCTGACGCTAAACCGCACCATGAAGCCGGCCAGAGGGTCTGGAAGGAAATCCTCACAGGTTCCAGAAAGCAAGATACGACGTGGGCCTACAAAAGAAAATGTCGCAACAACTAATGAGGTCGGCCAGGCTCACATTGTTGTTTTTTTCCCCTTGCTAGCATTCGTAGCCCGCACCGCTGTCTTGACTGATGAGACATACTTGGGTTGGTTCGCATACGTAAGGCGGGCTTTTCGTATAATCCATTTGCCTGAGGTTGTTGAACCAGTTTTTATTTTGTTTTGTGGGTACACAGGCCTGTCCATTAGGCAAATTTCCCCCCTATACTCAGGATATCTTTGTTGAACATGCAAAACATTGTTTTGTTGTTAGGTGTTCCTGACAAGTGGATGGGATGCTATGTCAGAGCCTCAAACTAGATAGTGATTCTAACTTTTTATATACACTTCAGGTAGCCTATTTTCTTTTTCACATCAATGCATTGATAGGGGTCAGAGATCTGTGAGAGAATTGACCAGGCTGCATGGAGAGGTCTTTGCTGAGCAAGGACATCCTCGATGTGTTAACTGGCATGTTTTGAGATTGTTCTTGTAAAACTAGGAGAACAGATGTGATAAGTAATAGCTGTACATACATTTTACAAGGCATATTGGTGTATTTATTAAACTAGTGCAAGATCAGTGTTTAGTTTCAGAGACACTGGACACACACATTTTTTTGGTTGCACATGTACTACCCAAATTGGTGGCATCTTTCAGTAGATTAAAGGTGAACTATGAGATCTTGCATTTTTTTTTTAGCTCAATTTCAGTTTTGTCTCAAATCGTAGGCATCTCCCCTTGATCAGCTTGCTGCCTGAATAGATTGTGACAAAGACTGATCTCTGGAGATAAGACAGGGGCTGTAAAAAA
>JASCQY010000078.1:2083741-2097464 GCA_030264315.1 Sardinella tawilis | reverse complement strand
GCCAGTTGAGTGTAGTAAGTTTCAGGAAGTAACGTGACTGGCGGAGCTACGTGATGACATCATCACTTGTTGTTTCGCGCAATTTCATGAATATACAGACCCCCGATGGTGATAACAAAAGTACATCTGACTGAAATGGGAATAGCACTACCATAACAAACATCTGAGAAATGAACGCATTTACTGGCTGCATTTCAGTGCCCTGACGACTCGATTACATGGATAGGCTACGATTCCAACAAAGACGTGACTTCAGTGGAAAGTGAAACGTCTGATTAAGTAATGTTATTTTGTCCCTGAAATAAGTCTCAAATCGTGAAAATGGCACTTGTCCTTTAAAAGTAGTAACAAACAAGAAGAATGGGTCGAAAAGACATTCGGTTTTTTAGATGTCTTCACCATGATGTTTTTTTTTTATTATCTATTATCACTTGGCAAAACTGCAAAATGATACTATGAAAGATACTAGCCTATAATGCACTATCGTCATCATAATAGTGCATTTAACCTTCCCTCTATCAACCAACAAAGGTTAGCATTTTATTTTAAAGACTGATTGAACTCAAATGTTTCGTGTTGATTCAGAATTAGCAGTCACTCACTTATAGTGAGAATTCAGCTGGGTATAGTGGTTTTATCTCAACAATTAGGCATATATGCTTACTAAGTTGATATATCAATGCAATGAGTAGCCTACTGTAAAAAACTTGAAAAACTATCACAAAGTCCAAAAGCATTTTGATGGCTTCAGTGTAGGCTATTCCAAAGGATTATGGGAGTGCAGGAAAACTCAAAACCTTTGAAGTAACTTTTTATTTTGGGGAAGTTGTACTCAAATGAATAAATTGAAACATTGAAATTTTGGTGGTATGAGTTTCCACTAAAATACATGTTCACCAGACGTGTTGGGGTTTACAGTCTGCTGCTGCTGCCTGCTGCATCAGGCGCAGGTCATAAATCTTTTCTGCTGAACATCATGATCATCCAGCAACCATATGCAGTAGCCTAGCCTAGTTGACATTGACCAACCCATGGATTGTGAGTTGATACATCTGTTTGTCGGAAATGACCCCAAATTTTCCATTTCTTTAGGGGTGCAGAGGAACAAGGACAAACAACATTATTTTTAACAGCACTGTGTTCCTTCTAGTCTTAAACCAACTCAAGAACCAGTGAGCTTAGGTGCTGAGGCCAATGCTTGGGGCATATGGCTTAGAGTCGACACTGGTATTCAGCCAATGACAGTGATAAATCATAGAGTTATGTCTTCCTCACCACCACCAGTGGGGCTGGGATGCTGGTGTCCTTCATTAGCCTCTCTATGCTGACAGCTCTGGACATTAAAGCAGACAGCAGGGCCTCCTTTCTCTCCTTTCTCTCTCTACCCCACGCCGCACTCTTAAGCACCCCCTCTCATGAGCGACCAGCTGCATCTGATGCTCATCTCCCTCCCTGCTCTAGTAGGAGCTGCTGCTGAGAGCAGTGAAATATGCCTGGACCTCTGTGAGGTCAGACACCCCCATCTGCAGCAACAGCTTTTTTGGGGTGACAACCAGCCTCAGGTCCACCGCCACCATTCCAGTCTTCACTGCAGCTGTCACAGCAGTCAAACCATTTCTCTTATTGATGTGATGAAGCTGCCCCCATAATGACTGATGGTGACTGATTTTCCATGCCCTGTTGATCTGTAAACAAGCAGATCAATTTGCTTTTACAAGATTCACTTGGGAGTTGGTCTTGAGTCAATGGGAACATAAAGTCAATGGGAACATACTGCATAGTCCTGCTTACATTACATTAGTTTGGACTGATGTCAGCTGGGCCACGCCCATTTAATGAGGTGTTATTTATTCCCTTCCTATGTATACTAAACCATAATGATGGTTTTGATGGAAAATCAACATTGTATCAATATCATCTTTGTAGCCTACCTAGTTGGTAACAAGGGCACTCTTCCTGCCTCAAATTGATCAAATTATGCAAATTGTCCCAACTTCCAAGCGAGTTTGGTAGTAGCCCTTATAAGTTGCACATGTCGAAGTAAGTAGCCTACTGTAGGCTATGTGAAATATTGTGCACGAGCTAGCCAGCATGGAAGAAGTCATGGCGAAAGAGCATTGTAGGAGTGATGGTATGTAGTCTGAAAATTTACTTTCATAACTGTACCTTCTGTGAGCTATATATGTGTGTCAAACCTTGTGATAAATGTTGGTGTAGCAGCCAGAGAACTTCCGTAAACGGGCTCAGGTGTAGCCAAGAAAAAAACTCAAATTGTGCTACCTAACGTTTGACGTTACCTTACAATAAACCGTAAGGAAATATTAGCAAACATTAGCAACCACAGGCATTTTGTGAAAGGAAAGCAGGTAGGTAGCTACTGTATGGGCAGGTAGATTTTGTTAAATGTTAGAATTAAACCACAAATCATGTTAAACATGATTTCATTAAACAGGGGTTCTCAACTGCCTTTTTTGTTTTATTCTTATGCTGCACGCAGAGAGCAAGAATGCTAACATAGGTGTAGCAAACTTCTGCCACCAAAACGTATCAAGATACAACTTGTGCCTAGTAAGTTTATAATATGATTTATGTTACGAAATAGTGAGGGAGTTAAATATTTGCCTATTGCGAGAGCATCAGAGTGTGAGAGTTGGAGAAAGCTCTGTGTAACTGTTCTCCCCAGGGCGGCAGTTTTCTCTCTTAGGCACTCTGGAGGAAGTTTCTCGTCAAGGAGATATTCAAGCCAGTGAACTGAAGGAAAAACAACAAACTCTGAGCGAATTGGAGGTGATATTATGTTGAATATGCACTACAGATGTACATTAGCTTATTAGCTAATCCCCGCACCATTTTCACCCCCATGGTCACTACACACACACACACACACACACACAGTGGTACAAACATACTGGTAGTTAATCCTGATTCCTAGTACTTTTTCCACTCCCAGACACTACCCACACGAACACTCCTGCTAGCTGCTAACATTCCTTTGTTGTCAACAAACTTATGTTTGTAAACTGTAAAGTGGCCATCCAATCAAGCATGAAGCATGATGAAATGTCTCTTACACGCTCCTAAAAGTCCTTGATAACTGTGATGTTTACTTTTACCCAACACAGGACACTCTCTCAGACCTAAAGAATACATGTGAGGCAGCTGAACTTGAGTTGAAAAATTCAGACAGGCAGATCAATGGTGTGCTGTGCGAGATTGAGAAGATCAAACGTCACAACAGCAGCCTGGAGTCACGGTTGCATGAAATCAACTCCGAAAACATGAAACTCCAACTCCAGATCCAGGAGCAAGAGGAGCGCCAGCAGACCACACTTGCTGTTTACAACAACTATAGAGCCAAGATGGAGGACCACAGAATGGCCGTTGCTGAGGCAGAGAGCCAGACGCCCATTTACAAGAAACTAATGGAGGCGAGAGAGCGCGTCAAGCAGCTTACAGAAAAGCGAGATGCAGTGATGATAGATTTACAGAATCCAGAGGGACAGGCTGCGAGACAAGCTCAAGTGGGTGTAATGATGATCTGTCCGCAATTAATTTTTCACACCTGGTTCAGCTGGTTTGTTTAAGTTGTTCTTCAAGTAAATGTCTGTCTCTGGTATTTTGAAAACTACTTTCCAGTGGAACCATTGAGCCTTTGGAATGATTTTAAATTAGGTCCCTGATTACCTGCACACCCTACATTGTTCTTCAATGGGATTTACAGTAATCATTCATGTTTAGACAGGAAAGCTCTTAAGTGTGCAAAGTAGAAATGATTGCTATAATTAAATTTATGATGCAGTTGTGCAAAGGGCTAAAAGGAAAAGACTGAAGAAAAAGTAAGAAAAGATTTAAGACATGAAGATGTTTTTGGTGACTAATTCAGTAGTTGAGTATTCAAGTAGACTTCAATCAGACCTGGGTCAGTGCAATTACTGAATGACCTTTAGCAGCAGTTGGCAGCTGTGCCTAAAAGGAGTCCAAAACTGAAAGGTCTTCTGACATTCCGTCCAGACATGTAATGGCTTCAGTTACACCCGTACAGAGCTCTGACTAACAGAGAGACATAACACATAAATAAAGAAAAAGGAGGGTGGCCTCCTGACATTATATTGGGCAATGGAAATGACCTATTTGTTTTTGCAGCAAGAGATTGATGAGTTGGAGCAGCAAGTATCTGCGAAAAAGAAGATGATAGAAGAGAAGAGGACATTTCTACAAATGGAAAGGGAGGTCCACACACAACTGAGGAAGGATATTGAGGTAGTTTAAAGGATGAATTAATAACATTGATTTGCAGGAGTGTCAATTCAGTCAGTCCAGACTCCAGACATTTATTTAGATCCAACAGCAGAATGATACATAAACAAGTTTGTGTTTGTAAGCTTTAGAATTGATGTGATACATTGACTGAAAATTGATAAAGTACAAAATATATGGTCTGCATGAAATCTACATCACTGGGTTCTGAACAGATATGTAAGGATGGACAAGCATTAACGTTTTGGAGAGTGGGTGCGCATATCCAAGTCGCTTGTCGGCAGGTGCAAGACAAAAGTGTCAGACATTGTGATATGCCTGATGAAGATCCACAAGGATCGAAACGTTGAATTTTTAACTCATAAAGTTTAACTTTTGGAGCAAAAGTGGCAGTGTGCAGACCCACATCTTTACACAGGATGGACAAGCAAGCAAAGACCCTCATTTTCCCATCCCCACCATTGCTCTCTCTCTTTCTCTCTCTCTCTCTCTTTCTCTCTCTTTCCAATTCCTCATCAGATCCAGCACAGGAGATACGATGCCATAGTGAAGCGGCTTCACTGCCAGCTGAGCAAGGCCCAGTCCAACCACAGGCACTTGATCGGTGAGATCAGGCACATGGAGATAGAGGTGGAGGAGCTGAGAAGACAGACGGTGGAGTCAGAGGGAGTGACGCACTAGCACAAGGTCTGCATAGTGTCTTCAGGAGGGAATGCTGTGTTATGGATCACGTTTGTGTGTGCGTGCGTGGGTGTGTCTGTGTGTGTGAGAGAATACTTTAAACTCTAGAAACGTATTTGACTTCGGTAGTTGTAATGCAGTGTGTTCGTTGCTGTTGAAGAAATATTTTCATGAATATAAATACATTAAATCAAATTAAATGTAATATAATTAATAACTTTTTTGCACTTTGCAAACACTTCAGTATTAAAGTACAAAAGAAATTATGTTCTGTATTCTTCAGTTTAGTTAAAAAAAAAAAAAAAAAGAATAGTCCGCTAAATTCTAAGAATGACCACTGGGTGGCAGTAGTGTCAACCAAATGCCAGAGCCACATAAAGGGCACTACCAAATGCCTCATCTCACTGGATGTGCTTTGTTTCCCATCCTGATGAAAACAAGCAGACGATGGATTTACTTTAGATGAGTTGCTTTCCAATGAAGTACTTTTAAAAGCTCTTTCATGTATGCAAGATGCCCAGTCGGGTAGTTTGTTTTGTGTTGCATGTTCTGAGCTATTTTTTATTCAGCTGCTGTGTACAGTATGTGCATAGCAGTGTGACTATGCACCAAAACATAGTGTAGTGTACGAAGACCAGCAGTTGATGTCAATAAACATGCATTTTACTTGTACGTGCTGTAGTTATATTGTTGTAATGCATAGTTTCCTTTAAGCTTCTCTGTCTTCATATAAAATGTAGGAGAGGCCGAAACATTTACATTAAAATTCCCACCTGAGGAGAAACATTGAGCAGAGACTGTTTGATTGACATGTTAATAGGCTTAAATTTGCTTGTGATGAATTGAAGAGACAGATCACTAGGCTTAGCAGAGTGTCTTTCTTTGTGGCAAGGACATGAACTTAAAGAACAAAGCAATTCTATGCTCTGGAAGAATCACTGGAAGTCATAAACTGCCAGAGAAGATTACATCCAATCATAAAATCATAATCATAAGATCATGAGGTACAGCATTCTTAGTGTGTGTGTGTGTATGTGTGTGTTTGTGTGTGTGTGTGTGTGTGTGTGTGTGTCCATAGTTGTATGTACATTGGGATTGTTTTGAAGCCTGGGGCAGCCTGGGCTCCAGCTACAGAGTACTTGCGTCACACACATACACACACACAGACACATTAGTGCTTGAATCATTTAGTTGAGCCTTAAGGTAGGCCCATGATCCATAGATACAGCATATTAGTGGAATGCTTTGTGTAATTTCATGGAATGACCTTAGGCCTCAGTTGCAACTTCTCCCCATTTAAGATCATTCTACCTGACTAAGCAAAAAGAAGTAAGTTTGAGTGTTTGTTTACTGTAAATACTCTTGTTGACCATTCAAAGTCAGTGTGGTGCGCGACCATGAGCTTAGCACGCAATCCTGTACTCTTGCTGAGCTATTCTAGCTGAAATGCACATCCATCACGTGTTTGATGACTGCCTGTCAGTCAGACTCTCAGCGAAATCTTGCATACAGTACATTCTACACAGAGGTGCAAAATACTGACTTGCATAGTCGGATACATGGCAAGACTTGGTAGGATACATAGTAGGGCCTTTCTCACGCTTTTGTTATTCGGTGTGTGATTTGGTGGCTTGAGAAAGTGGCCGGAACTGCTTTCTGTTCACAAAGTACTGTGTGTACCTGAAGCACTTTATTGACTTCACCTGTAATGGAACTGGCGTACCTGGCGATGTCATGCCTAGAGCTGCCAGAGAGGTCGTGTCCAGTCACACACACATGTACTTAATGTACATCTCTAGTCGGATTCGATTAAGGCATCCGCTTAACGGCAGAAGAGTCGGGCAGCGTTCCCAGACCTGTGAGTACTGTGGCGGATTAGGGCCAGGTCTGAAGCGGACCTGTGTCGCATTCCAGTGAAATATCGCCCCGCTTTTTTCCAGATGGTTGATTGCCTGAGTGTGTATATGTGCTGACATTTTCACTGAGTCTCTAATGAGGGTGTGGTGTGATGTGCTTGGAGAATCCCCAGCATCTGCCGCTGTGTGGTGGTGGTTCTTCCTTTCCCGCCAGCACAGCTTTGGCCCTGAGATGTTCTTTTTTTCCCCAATCCATTCAGAGCCCCAGGACACTACTGTACTTTTGCAAACTGCCGAATCACATTCTCCCCCCACCACACACACACTCACACACACACTGACTCCTCCTCCTACAACTCACTCACACACACCAGTAGCTGTGTTTAAGTACCATGTTGTGACACTCACCTGGGTTCTGACTGTTATGTTCAGAATTTTAACAACACCTGCCTCTTTACAAAAGATAAGCATCGAAGACACAACCAGAATGGAGATATTACGTAAATATACTGTATAGTTGCCCCAATAGTATGCAAATTAAGCTACTGTATGTAGATCTGAGAAATTAACATTTAATGTAAATGTCAAGTTATAATATTACACCCAACTTTTTGAAAGCTTGGCATTCCAATAGTTTTTCACAAGGATTAGTTGCTGACTGTGGCTCTTTAGACAACTGTGCCTGAAATAATCCTCTGATATGCCACCTAAGATTACTGAACACATAAGGTCAATAATAATAAGGCGCATTTTGGTATGTTGTCTAAGGTCATCAAACTAAATGACATATCAGATAATGTACTCGTCATAGAGTGAGAGGACTACTTAGGTAGTAGAAGTGTTGTGAATGATGGTGCAAAATATTTGTACATGAGGAAAAAAAGCACATATGAAAAGGTCCTTGAAATATGTTTAGGGATTACTGTATCTCTTCCAGCACTTCAGGATCCACCAGAAAAAATACTTTTTATCTAATTATTTTTCTTCATGGTGTGGGGGGAGAAGAAAACAGAACAATGGCCTACAAATCAGTTACATTTTATTTATTTTATCTGACAATCACAACCTTTCAAGGCATTTTAGTATCCCTTGTCCCTTGATTGGTTGATTATTGATTTAGTGATCTTGTTTAAACATTTTCGCACCATGCTCTCTACATGGTCAGTATTTAGTGAGAGCCCCTCAGGCAAGTATTACCACTTGTTAATCACTTTGTATGTGTCTTTCAATTGTTTTTTTTTGTTTTTTTTTGAGGATATTTGCCCATTCTTCCCAGCAAAGGGTTTCTAGTTCTGTGAGATTCCTGGGCCAATTTGCATATACTGGTCCTTTGATGTTAAACCACAGACATTTGATGTATTTAACTGACATTTCTTAGTTTAATTACAAACCTCTATAATCTCCTATGTTATGGGCATCAGTTATCTTACCATTTCAAATGTCAGTTAATTTACTTAGCAGTTTTGCTCCTTGCTCCTTTTTTTCACTGGGAACTTTACAATATGCAATTAATATCCCTAGCTTCCATAAAATGTTTCAGTTTTAACTTTTGAAGGTCAGTTAATGTCCTACCCACTGAACTATGCACAGTAACAGAAATGTCGACCATGCATGGCCAAACCATTGCATTCCACTATGCCCTGCTGTTATGTAAAGACTTATTTGTCAGCAGGGTATCAGAAGAAGAAAGGAGGTTGCGGGTAGGACTTTTGGGTAGAGAATGTTGGAAAATTGTATGCCCTGAGTTGTCCCAAATGCTCTCTCTCTCTCTCTTTCTCAAGTCGTCCTCTTTTATTGCAGACAAAAGAGCAGTCTCTATTTTTCCGTTAGTGGGAAAGGCTGCCGGTGGTGTCTTAAGAAGTTCGGCCGTTTACTGTTGGCGGACAGGAAATGTATGAACTTTTCTGCTGCCAAGTATATCAGTGGCGTTGCTAGGGTAACGGCTCGGCAGTCTCGCCGTCAGTGCCTTGACATTTGCCCATGTGAACGGTGTTTATTTTGAAACCTCTGCTCTCCTAAGCCCACACAAAGCGTGGTATACTCAGCAGCACAATGGCTTTTGGGCTAATTGCAAATGAGAAACTCCCTAAACCTAGTGAAAAAGATGACTTGGGCAAACAGCTGTTAAAAGTCAAAACAAATAATTGCTTTCCTGCCCTTCAAATGAGGTGTATTGTTACACATTGTTTTTGACTATTTGGTTTCCAAATCAGATTACGTAATCTTGTGTGTGACTTTGGGTATACATTATTGTGTACTGTAGCTTGTGGTGCGTCTTATTGCATTGAAGACGTACCATTGTGGGCTTTCAAAGGCTCCTCAATGACTCACAGATGGTGAAATTTAAATAGAAATCCTTACGCTACACATACAGGCATACAGACAGACAGACAGACACACACACACACACACACATCACTCGCACACACACATTGCTCAGATTGCTAAATAAAAACTGACAGGCAACAACATTGATGGCTTGCATAACGTGGATAGCAAAACACAGCCCCTGATGCAGTGCAGCTGCCAATCGCATAATAAATCCGTGCCAACACCCAGCTCTCTGAGCACTCCCCTAATGTCTGTGGCATAAATAAAAACATACTATATTACTCTATATGAAGCCTCCTAAATGAACCCTCTCACCTCTCTGAAGTTGCTGCCTCAGCCACACATTTGTTCATTTACCCCTTACCACCCCCACCCTAAAACCCCCCCATCACTCCCTCTGCTGCCCCTCCCTAGTCTACAGTCTCCCCACCCTGCTGGCATGGGTATGTGTGCTTTTATATTTGCCCTCTGAATCACCACCTGGCCCCTTTGAAAAAACAGTGCGAACAGAGGCTCTTTGAAACACCTTGCTTGGACAGTTAACACCCTTCATTGACACAAACACACTCTCTCCCTCCCTCTCTCTCTCTCTCTCTCACCAGAATCAAATGTAAAGGTCACGCAATGGCAGCTATATTTAGGAGAAGGTGGAAATGAGAATGTTTTCGTCTGTGTATGTGTGTGAGTGTATTTGCTTGTGTGTGTGTTTAAGCTTTGGAGGAGGATTAAGAAGCAGGTAACCTATGCCATTTAACAAACTCGCCCTAAAATTGGCTTAAGGTGTGCCACGTCGGACTGTTTTTGTGCCACTGGTGAAGCTGGGACTGGCATGACGCCACACTGGAGTAATGTTAGTTTCACTCCATGAAAACATTCCTAAAAATAGCCCCAAAACCATCACCACTCCCCGGAGTCCCAGCACTGGCTCTCTCTGTAAAGGGCTGTGAGTCACTCCTGGTCCTGAATCACAAAGCGTAGGCGCACTGACAAAGTATACACACACATAAAAGACTGCACTGGGCTGCATTGACCCATATTTGCCTTCACAGCTGGACACGCATTCTGAAAGGCCACATAAATAGTGAATGTTTAATATGAATTCTCCTGAAACAAGCTTACTGAAAAAGATACCCGCATACGGTCACACCTAAACAAATGGCGTGACTCAGTTTCATGTGAAATCATGCAAATATATGCCTTGAGTATTTCATCTGTTCAGCTGTTTCTTGGAACTTGTGCTGTATAGCACACACATGTATATGTATATATATATATATATATATATATATATATGTGTGTGTGTGTGTATCAGTCCCCTGTATCATATGTCTGTATAGAATATTAATACGTACGTATACCCATACATAATACCAGTATGCACTATACATACAAGTATATTATTTATGAGTGTATGCGATGTATGTATTAACATATACAGTAAATGTAGATAGGGTGCCAAAATATATATTTTATGATGGAGGCCCACCCCCACCCCCACCACAAAGAGTCTGAAATGGAAGGAACCCCACCCAAGCCATTTTAATGGAGGGGGCACAAAAATAGTGTGTTTGCCCAGGGCACGGGCACAGGGGGCAGTGTCTGTGATTTGTTGCTGACATAAGCTCTTAACTGGTGGCACATCAGAGTGAATGGCAGAGAGTTTTCTGTGCCAGGCTGTGAGTCAGTGGCTACTGTAAGAGTGAGCGACCCTCCAGGCCTGTGTGGGCACCACTTTGACATTGTCTGTGTTTCTTCACTGTCACCGAGGTTACTATGAGTCGGGCTGGGCAGTGGCAGTGTCTGTATCTGTGCCCGTGCCCATGCCAGGGCTGTGGTGAGTGTGTGTTCATTTTGGGTCTGTGAGAGGGGGTGTTGCGCCTGTGTTAATGTATAGCTGCCGTTGGAGTTGCGTGAGAGTCAAAAGACAGCTGGTTGGCGCTCTGTCTGCTGTATTAAATATGCATTACAGCTGCTCCAGACTGAGGACTGAACATCCTGTCCTCCCCTGAAAAACTCTACTGTTGTGCTTGCACGTGTGTGTGTGTGTGTGTGTGTGTGTGTGTGTGTGTGTGTGTGTGTGTGTGTGTAGACACGCAGATGAATGTATATGTGGATCACAGCCTGAAAAGCCTGAAACTTTCCCCTATACTGTCAAGCTAACTGCCCTACAGGGGTTCGAAAAGCCCTTCCCTCACACACTCACTACACACACACTACAGCAAGGCACTAAGAACATGCACAGTACACACACCCTTATGTGGCCATAAAAAGTGTCAGCAAACACTATCACCAGTAGCTGTGGCACCTCCCAAGTATGTTATCAAATGTCTCTTCTCAACAAAATTCTTGTCAGTCTACCGTGGGAACATTACTGACAGTGTAAAGATTGATGATATTTGAGTATTTTTAAAGCCTAGTAATGCTGCCATACCACTTGCGTCCATAAGAGGTGCCTGAGGCCATATAGAGTGTTTTGGTGTGTGTGTGTGTGTGTGTGTGTGTGTGTGTGTGTGTTTTAGGGGCAGTGTACTTTTCAGAGATGGTCTGGTGTACTTTGTACCTTTCCTTCTCCAGTTTATATGTATGTCTGTGAGAGAGACAGAGAATGTGTGTGTACGCATGTGAAAGAGAGAGTGAGAATGTGTGTACAGTATGTGTGTGTATGTGAGTATGTGTTTTTGTGTGGCTGCATATCTGTGTTTGCACACACCTTGAGTGAGAAGTTTTTCGTCCCATCTGTTTTCATCCTTCCTCCCTCTCTCCCTCTCTCTCTCTCTCTCTCTCTCTCTCTCTCTCTCTCTGTGGATGGTCCTTGCTGTCCTCCTCCTTCTCCCTCCCTGGCGCAAACGTGAGAAAGCAGAACAGATGAATTATGAATGAAAGAGGCAGGAATGTGGGCCGACCTCGGCTACTGCTCACTCCACGCCCCACACACACTCACACACACATACAGACACACACACACACACACACATACAGACACACACACTTACACACACACACACACAAACAGACACACACACTCACACACACACATACAGACACACACACACACACACAGACATACAGACACACACACACACACACACAGACATACAGACACACACACACACATACAGACACACACACACACACAGACATACACCCCTTTTCTTTTTTTTTCCCCCAAACCTGCCTTACTGCGACAACCTGCAGGCAAAACTGTACCCTCCTCCGTTCACACACATGGACACACACAGGGAAACACACAAGGACGTACACACACACACACACACAAACACAGATCCAGCAGAATGCGGTTTTGCACTCACCCCACCCTTGCATATAGACAAGGCTGTGTCTAATCTGGCCACTACAGCTGGATGGGAACATTTGAGCATGTGCGTACACAGTGTACTATTAGGGATTATTTGCTTAGAACCCTGAAAATCATGTCTACATGACCTCATCAGGTATTATAAATCAAAGTTGACCTTTGTAATGCAACAATATCAATAATAAACTTTATGATGATGAACAGTCAAATAACATGAAATGATTATAAACTGGCTTGTATGGAAATAAGAGGTTCCATCAGGCTCAGTCCTTGTCCAGATCCTTAGAAATATTTGTCTCTCTAAGAGTCCAGTAGTCTTGATAGCTTTGCTGCCTTACTTAGTGGATTGGATTGACTGATCATTTCAAAAAGGGAAGGGAGTCAGAAAGTGAGCTACCACGCTCTCTCCCACACAGTCCATACACAAACAGCCAGACACACATACTCATACACACACACACACACACACACACACACTATGTATATATAGTTATAGACTCATTTCGCCAGAAGTGTTTCATCTTCCCTTCCCTTATGGCGTCTTGAAACTGTCACGATTTTTGTCTGTCAAGAAACCAAAGTCTGTATAATGTACAAAGTGTTTACCCATGTTTTCATGAACCTATAACCACTGGGTCGTGGGACGAATCCTGCATACTCTATTACGTTAGTTTCAGTATAATTACACAGTATCATACTACTAATACTACATACTAATACTACATACTTGTACTACATACTGAAAATACAATGTATTTCCTAGTTAGTCATTCTACAGTGTGAGCAACATTCAACACACATACAGTACATAATGTAACGTAAAATGTATAGAAAAAGTGCTTTGCGTGCCCTTTCCAATGCTTTTATAACCACCGAATCATGGAATGACTCCCAGTCTGCCCATTCTTCAGCAAAAATGTCAACCATAAGCACGCAAAAGTCTTTCTTTCTCTCTTTCTTTATTCCTTTCTTCCTTTCTTTCTCTCGCTCGCACACACTGTGGCACACACTGACAGACATACATATGCACTCACTCAGTCACACACATACACAAAGTTATGCTATACACAACTCATACGCTTAGCCACACAAAGCCATTCACAATGATATACACATGCCTGAGTAGACACATACTTTCACACACACACACACACACACACAGACACACACAAACACAGTCTTGTGCACTCGCTGCCCTCTGTTCCTTGCTCCAGATCCCCCCCCCTCCCCCCCACCCCATCACTCATGGTCTACATCCTCCCCTATAGCTTACATCATGTGT
>JASCQY010000078.1:2025930-2038655 GCA_030264315.1 Sardinella tawilis | reverse complement strand
GGGGCTGGGGGGGGGGGGTGGAGGGGGGTGACCCAGTATGAAGAGAAGTTTATGGCAGCACTTGTGGAAACATTATAAAAGCTGTCTGTCTATTTACAGACAGTTTAGCTTGTTATTTGAGCATGGGTCTCCTGCACACGCACGAGCACACACACATATGCACGCACACACACACACACACACACCTGTCCAGCTTTAAAGTGGGGAAGTCTGGCATGCGCTGGCTGCTGATGGCTCGCAGATGGTTAAGCTGCACTGGCCGGCTGCTTAAGCAGAGGAGGATCGCTGGAGTCAGGAGTGTGGAGTCTGCTTCGGCTAGACTGAGCGCATGTGTGCCCGGGGCCACAAACCCTACTCTGTGCGTGCGTGCGTGTGTGTGTGTGTGTGTGTGTGTGTGTGTGTGTGTGAGCAAACGAGCGCGCATGTGTGTTCTTTACTAACGAAGCAAACTTCCTTTGCTCACAAAGAAGAATGAGTGGGGTGAAAGAGAGAATGAGAGAGAGAGAGAGAGAGAGAGAGAGAGAGAGAGAGAAAAGGGTAAATGGATTAGTATGGGTAAAAGAGGGGGGGGGGGAGGGGTGAAGAGCAGTGGAGTGTGTAAGCGAGATTGAGTTAAGAGGTAGGGAAAGAGTGAATGGAAGAGAGTATGAGAGTGAGAAAGCGAGTGAGAAAGCGAGTGAGAGAGGGAGAGAGAGAGAGGGGAGGAAGAGCAAAGGGAAGGGAGAGAGGGAGAGAGAGGGAGAGAGAGGTAGATGGGATGCAAGAGGGGGAAGAGAGTTCTCTAGGGAGAGTCCTGGCTATATATAGTACTGGTGGAGTGACCGAGGACTGACCATTTTTCCAACAGCCCTGAGCTTGAAAGGGCTAGACAACACTCGAATAAGACGATGACGACAACGAAGAAGAGTCCAGAAGAGTCCGACATCGAGGGGAAAAAAAGAAAAAGAGACGCAGCACACACAGTCCACCCTTAATTAGGCTATAACAGAAAGGAAAACTAAAACATGTGTTCTGGGAAGCAGAGAGCAGAAAGTGATCAAAGAGACAGCACCTGAGTCATCTAACCGCTAACAAAACAAGCGAGAGGGGTGTGGACCTGCCACAAACTGGAATTCCAATGCTGGAAATGCTATGTGACAGGAGGGCAGGAATGGTTTGTCTTAACAAGCCTGCACTTCAAGAATATGACTCAAGTACCTAAAGCTCATGAATCACACACAGACTCACACACACACACACACACACACACACAGTAGGCCTATACCATAAAGCTTCAGTAACCAAAGTGCAAATGAATCACTGTACAATATAGCCTACCATTGAGTTTCAAGTTTCAAAGACACCTAATTGCATATGAATCATAGGATTCCACAGAGATGAGTCGGACAGGCAACTTTTCTGAAATGTTGAAATGTTGTCTGGACACATCTTGCACATTCCCCGTTTTTGTCAGACAGTGCTTGCATGTCCGCTTTTTGAACTCTTTTGATGCTAGTACACAACTGGTCTACACAACAAGGTTCCAGTTTGGCACAACACCTGTCACATTTATTTCACTTTTCTTCATTTTGAAAAAGCATCTTCAGTCCAAGTAGGAAAGTCAGTGCCGACCAACAGTGTTCATGTATAGGTCTTATTAGTTGCAAATTTATATACTCAATAAAGGAATTGCATTAACTTGCAGGCAGTTGTCTTATATGTGTGTGTGTGTGTGTGTGTGTGTGTGCATATCTCTTACCTGTCCTCCTCTGCACCAGGTACGGCAGCTAAGGCCCCTGTCTCCATGCTGACGCTGCCCTCCACTCCTGCGGCCAGCCTGGGCAGTGACTGCTGGAAGAGCAGCCTCTGGGCATCCTCCAGCTGGGAGGCCGTCAGCGAGCTGCTTCCGGCGTACGCTCCTCCGCCACCAAGACCTGGTGGCATCTGTCCCTGGGGCGCCAGTGCCAGCCCCACCCCGCCAGCCAGCAGGGCAGCGCCCGGGTGAGCCAGGCCTAGTGTTGGGTGGGGCATGGCGGGGGCACTCTGGCCCTGCATGGCGGCGGCGGCGGCTGGGGTGGACATGGCCGCTGCGTGCTGTGGAGCTTGCGGCTCTGGAAGCAGCTGGCCTGGGTGTTGTAGTGGCTGGGGTTGTCCTCCCGGGGGCTGGGGCTGGGGCAGGGGCGCGGCTGGTCGTGTCTGGGCAGCCTGTGGTGGCACGGCAGCCTGGCCTCCTGCTGGGTGCCCTGGCATTCCCCCGGCTGCTGCTGCTGCTGTCCCTGGAGCTCCCATGGGCATCCCTCCGACAGCCATGGGTGCCATGGGGTGAGCCTGGGGAGCGGCCTGGATGCCCGCCACCGGGTGCTGGGCGAAGTCCTGTCCCTGGGCACCCGGGTGGGCGAGACCCGCGTTGGCCTGCTGCGTGGTAGGGTAGCCCATCTGCCCTTGGGCTTGTTGTGTCTCCACGTGGTACGTCATGGGCTGCTGCGGCCTCACAGCGGGCACTGCCTGGCCCTCAGCGCCCGGCACTCCGATGCCGTGGGCCATCGTCTGCAAGCCGGGATGTGGCATGGCGGCGGGGTGCATAGTTGGCACCATGCCCGCCTCGTGGGAAATGGGCTGCTGGGTGCCAGGGTGAACGTGGCCAGGGTGAGGGACCTGCTGCTGCTGCTGTGTAGAGATGCCAGGGATGTTGCCGTAGACCGGCTGGCCTGGCGGCATGCCAGTCTCACCCAGCGTGCTTCCGACGGACGAACTGCCGCTAGTGGTGCTATCGCTCTCGGGAGCAGCAGATTGAGGGGGCGCCACGGCAGCGGCGGCAGCGGCCGCGGTAGCAGTGACGGCAGCTGCAGCAGCAGACTCTGTAGTGGTCGTGGGGGGAGCTGAAGTGACTGTCGGCGGAGCCTCCTTCTCGTAGAACTCCGTGCAGGTCCACCTGCCCTTGCGGTAGGGCTCCGAGTTGGAGTCCAGCTTGACCACCCGGAAGCGGGACGCAGTGGAGGTGGCGGTGGACCCGGTGGTGGTAGCAGTGGTAGTGGCAGTAGAAGCTGAAGCCGAGGCTTGAGAGTGGCCCGAGGTGCTGACCGGGGCGGCCTGAGACGTGGCTGAGACCGCAGCAGGGACAGGCGGGACACCAGCGTGACCGACGGCAACCACGCCGCCGCTCATGCCTGGGACGATCCCTCCGCCAACGATCCCTAGGGCTCCGCCGTGCCCGATACTCACGGGGCCCTTGGTGGCGGCCGGTGGCTGACCGACCATTCCGGCAGCGGCACCCTCCGGAGGTACTGGCCGAACAGGGATGGGACGAACGATTTGACCGCTTCCTATGCCAGAGGATGGAAGTCCAGGTGTGGCCGTGGCCACAGCGCCGCCATGGACAGCAGGCAAGCCTCCAGTTTGGCTTGCCACTGGTACAGGAGCAGCCACGCTGTGAGGAACGTCCTGATGGTGTCCATGGTGCTGATGGCTATGGTGATGGTGTCCAGGGTGATGCACAGAACCATTCACCATGTATCCTTGCTGAGCTCCTTGCGGCATCGCATGATGGAGCACGGGTTCGTTGGGTGATACAACACCTGGAGTCTCAACGCCATGTAGGCTGTTCAGTGTCTCCTCGGAGGAGCTTCTCTCCGGCACGCCGTGGTCAGTGGCCCGCGAGACTGACACGTCCAGGATATCCGAGGAGGACAAGTCCTCCGTATGAGATTCGTCCATATCGTCATAGCTCTCGGTGTCGTCCGCTATGCTGTTGTTGGCGCTAGCAGACACTTGAGCAGGTAGGACACTAGTGATTTGGAAGCCGCTCTTCTTTTTCACCTGTGCTCCGGCGCTCTGAAGAGACTGCGATTGCACGTTCAGGCTATGGGGAGGGTGATGGGGTCCAGGCGAAGAGCACCCAGCCGGGCCTGTATGCTGACTAAGCAGAGAGGACTGGTTGTCATCGGTTTGGATAACGTTAGCGTTAATGTTGGCATTGGCAGCGTTAGATAGGCTGCCACTACTGCCGGTGTTGCTACCCCTACGACTACTAAAAACAGAGGAATGCGCCATCTTCCTCGAGCCGGGAGAATCCCCGGTAGAGTCTGCGTGATGCATCTCGTTAAAGTTGGCGACTTTGACGCGTGAATGGATGCAAAACAACAGTTGTACTTCTGACTAGATTGGTGCAACTTAGCGCGTCCAGCTAACTAAAATTTGACATTCGAAAAATTGTCTCGTTGACGTTGTTAGCTAAGTATGTGCAGTCAGCTAGCTATTAGCTGGCGACAACTTCACAGTGGCTAGTTAGCGACACCGGCATATACACACACGCCAGGTTGCCCTGTCGCGGGCCAACGTTTTCTGTGTGAAGATTACCCGGAACAGTTCCATGCAATACAAGCCGAAAAATACCAACAAAATCTCAATGCCAAAATGCTAACGTTGCCGAGCTAGCGGTCCAGCTATGAGTCTAGCCGGGCTAGCAAACTAGCTGGCTAAATAGCTGAGTAATAAACGCAGAATCTGCGTATGTATGTCAAACGCAATTAAATGTCTCTGTAGATATCATATTTTCTAAAAACAAAATCGTAAGAACATATACTTAAAGAAGAAATCTTCGTCGTTATTAATGGCAGACCGGCAGAAAATTCAACATAAACATTGGAGTCATACGACATCACTTCCATCACTGCCAGACGTTAGAGCCGCATATTTGGAAGACTAATCTCTTGTTACTTTCGAAATAAAATATCCGACATCAGCATCAAGATCCTCTTCGAGTATTCTTTTCCTGTGCGACAGTTGTCAGCCACTTAGATCCATTCCATCAGTCTTTTAGATTCAACATTTGCTGTATCATCCTTTCTCCTGTGATCTCAACCCCAGACATACTTGAATCAGTTAGCTTTGCTTGCTATCCAGCTAGCGAGCTGTTTCTCTCTGGTGACGTCAGAGGGGGGAGGAGAACCTTAGGACATTGGCACTGCGCATGCGGTTTGCCAAAGGGTAAAAAAAAAAAAAGTCTTGTACATTGACAGATGAAGGCTAACATGGGGCTGAGGTAGTTCACGCTGGCCCTGAGAAAGAACTAGAACACAAACTCTTGAAAGGCACACTGGTTTAGCTCAAGGGACTCTCTCTCTCTGAGTGTTTACTGGTAATAGGCTATGCATTATCGTGTTACTAGTGATAGTCAAGTTTTATTGCCTCTCTAAAGGAGTGTAGGATTAATGGGAATAGCCTTCTTGGAGAGAAGAAAGCCAAGTACACATTAAGGCGCATTTTCTATCTATTTTCATATTAAAAAGTATTCTTATAATCATCAATGCAGCTTTCTGCATTCACTAACATGTCCTATATATCTTACACTTTGATGGTCTGTTTTGATGCACCAAGTGGATGCTCAAGTATCTACAAGCCTTCCACCACTTCTGTATCTTCTCCCAGAATAGAAAAGGTTCAGTTTAGTGTTGGTCCTCCTAAAATATCAAGTCCGATCATGTACAAGAAGCTCATTTCACTATTCTGATATTAATAGAATAAAATCTTATTTTAAAATGTTCTAAATATATTAAAATTACCAGTTTTAGAGGAACTATGATAAGCTGAACTGAAACCAAACTAGACTGGCAGAGTACACCGTACAGTATAGCATCAGCATCACAGTACCAGGCTGGCTTAGAAAGCCACCAGTATTGTAGGTGACCCCACCCACCCCGTACAGTCTCTTCTTCTGCCTCCTGCCATTAGGAAGGAGGTACCGAAGTATCCCTGGTACAGATGGTGAACATTCTCCCATTCCTGCTACACCCCAAAACCTGCACTTTACAAACACAAATGATGCTACTCTAAAAATTGTTTCTGTGGTTATTGTCATTTTAGTGATATTGCACTTACCATGGGTTGGGGAGAGACGTAATTATGTCCTGTACTGTGCATATCTGACTTCAACTGAACTCAGCCTACTTATTATAATCAAATTTGCCACAGATTTCCAGTATCACTTTTTGATTCATCACCTACAACACATCCCCTTTACATGTAGGTATTGTGGAAAAGGAGCAAAGAACTAACACTTAAAAAAAGTAAACATCAAGACTCAAGACACATAACCTTTATTCACTTGCACAGCAGCAGTGGTTCAAAAAGCAAAGGAATAGAGATTATTCAAACTCTCAACTGCAAGGAAAAGAAAAATATCTATATATAAATATTGTTTTAATATACGGGAGGTAAAAATGGATTCCTGACGTATACAGTGTGGGAAAATGGATTCCCGCCTTGTACAGTGTGGGAAAAAGATGGAAGCTCCATCTAAGACTTAGTTATGGCCTTGAAAAAAACAAGTGTCACCCAGAGGGCAGCCTTTGACACAGATTGTAGTTAGGGTTTTGAACGTCCTTTATGATTCTACTTGTCCTGGTATATATGACCTATGAAGGAACTGTGGCCCAGGCACAACCGGGATTAGTTGGTAGAACACACTCTGAGAAACGACAAAAATACTGACCAAGAAGCACAGATTTGAAAAAAGCACAGGTTCTGCAGACCATTGACTAGAGTAGACAAGGTCAACGAAAGAGAGAATGGAAACAAAATGACAAAAAAAGTAGGAAGTAAAAGACTTGCACACCTTGTGCTTGCGTCTCTATATGAGCGGAATTTGTGTATCCCAAGCCGGATCCCGCCCATCCCTTAGGTGCTGACAGGCAGCACTCTCTGTTCCCAAACACAGGGAGGCCCCGTCAGGGGTGAAGGGTAGAAAGCACTAACCCAGCAGTTGAGTAAATAGGTCTTCAAGTGCACAGGGTAGTGCTTTGTGAGAAAAAGAGGAGTAAAAAGGAAAAAAAAAAAAAACAATAAAAAGAACATACAAAGGAAAAAAAAACGTTGACTTTACAGAGCATTCTTGTCAGAAGGTATTCCAATACATCACCTGTGAAGTGCTTACACTGACAGTGCCGCCTCGAGCAGTTGATTCAAGGATGGAGGAAACTGCATTCCAGAATGTCAGGTTGCAGGGAAGGCAGCACAATGATCGGAGACGTCAAGCCTTGAAGATAAACCTGCCAGCACACCTGTACTGACTCATAGAAGGGTCTTTGCATGAATGGTTTCTAATGTAAGACGACAGGCTAGCTCTGTGACCTTCAATAAGCAATTCATTTCAAAGTATTAAGCTGTCACGTCCATGTTGACTGTTATCAAGGCATAACGGTCATTTGCCATTACCCAATTCCAAATCACTCCGTCAGATCCTGTTAGACTAGTCAGTAAAAGTGACACATTGAATCATTTAAGCTTCATTTAATAGGGATAATTAGTATCTGATAGAATGTCAGTCCCATACATAACATAAATCTTATTTCATGCAAACTTTGCAAAACATTTATAAACTCTCAAAACTGCAAGGGCAACAAAATAACTCAGAACACCTTCAGGAAGGCCAAAAAAAAAATGAGAAAGATAAAAAAATTTCTACATGTCGATTGTTTTGACTGAAGGCATCTCCCAGATGTCATCATCATACACGGAGCTAGCGGGCTGTGTGTCCATTTCCAGGTTCTTCTCCAATGCAGCTGGCTCACAGCCAAGCGACACCCGTGCCGACACCAAATCTCTTGACTGATCGCTGGAGCTACGGAATGCTGCTGTGCTTCCCTCCAACCCAAACACCTGACTGGCCCCAGCACCTGTAAGCGACACCTCAGACTCCTCTCCCTGTTCCATCTCCTCGTCATTTGGGCCCACAGCTGGACCCTCGCCCTCCTTCAATCCTGAATGACGTGCCTGTGCGGGGCGTGTCTCTCGTCCCATGCTACTGCCGTCCTCCATCTCCCACACAATGTCCTCATACAACGAGGGTGCAAGTTGTTTATGAGCATTCTCCTCTGATGTGCCATTAGTGAAGTGTTCTGAAATGTGACACTCTTCCTCAACAGATGCGCTTCCGTCTCTCTTCTCACAACCATTTGCTGTGTGGACATTCACAAGGTCCTTGGTGTTACTCGTGCTAGGCTGATTTTCAGGGATGGGATGATTGTTGGGAGTTTGATCTTTCAGTGGCGACGGAGACTGTGCTGCCTGTGATGCCTGCACATCTCCCTTAATGATGTTTCCTGACTGTGGCTCTCTGGGTGTCAGGTTACCAGCTTCACCTTTGCCCTCCAAGCCAAAGAAACCATTTCGGACAATGTAGCGCACACACTGCAGAATCACATTTCTCTCGTGCCGGATGTCAGGAGCCAACAACTGCAGATGAGAAAATTGTGCCAGTTAGCTTGAATGCCATGTTTATGATCATAAATAACAACAAAAAACAAAATCTGTTCATAGTGAAGACAACAACTCAAATAATTGCATAAGCTCACACAGAAAAGAACGAAATATAAACCAATAACTATTGTTAACTGAATGGGGCATAGCGAAATGAAACTGAAAGTAAGCCACTACGTCCCATTTACTTAGTGTTAGTTGCACGGTTCATTATTCAGTCTATGTTGTATCAATTTTTTTTGTTCTTTTTCCCATCAACAGCATTCAGTGACCTTGAAGAACAGGGCTATGGATTGATTCACACCGAACTTCTCCTTTAACTGGGATCAATCAGCCAATCATGCATGCAACTCATGCCAGTTCAGTCTTCGAGGGTTCAGGGCTTAGGACATTGTGATTCAGCCAATGGCTCCGTGAAGGAGGCCACCTGACACTCCAATGCAACATAAACATCAAACTCTGTCAGAGTACGTGGCGTAAAATGGTTGCCAGAGGAGCTCACCATTTCCAGCAGGGTGTGCCTCCGCTGCAGGGGGGTGTCGTTGTGATGGCGCCCTCCCCGACCCCGACGCCTCCCTCTCCCCCTGGGGTGATTGCCAGCAAGGCCCTTCTCCATGGGAACGCTGCGGTCCTGGAACGGTGCGCGCTGCTGGCTCGGAGCGGGCAAGCTCTTCAACATGGCTTTATTCTCCTCCAACACTTTGCTGGTCTTAAGTATGGGAGCAGCTGAAGCAAAACAAAAGGCAGAAAAGAATATTATAATGAAGAATGGGGTCACATCTATGGTTTGCTGCCTGAAACTACACAATAAAAAAAATTGTACAGTATGCGGGCATGATCAATGTTTTTTTTGTTGTTGTTTTTTTAAAGATATATTTATGGGCTTTTGCCTTTAATGATAGGACAGCTGACGACTGACAGGAAATGAGTGGGGAGAGAGATGGGGAGGAATCGGGAAATGACCTTGGGCTGGATTCGAACCCAGGTCCCCGCTCTCCCAGGCAGGATAGTTTTTATACCAAGCTTAAGAATGATGCAATATAATGCATAATTGCTTCTACGCTGATCCTGAAATGAGACTATGGCAACAACACATTTAAACATCAGTAATGGTAGGCTATTTGAACAGGCCTAAACCACAGAACCTGAGATTTCTTCTTCACTGAGACAAACACACACTTTTATTAAAGCCCAAAAAAATAGAATTACTGCATTGTGGTGGTATATCATTGTGCAACCATGACATTTATGTGGCAATGCTTAAAACATTAGTTATATCCTTTTAAGGGGGACACATTAGGGATTCATCAACTTCATAGTCCATCAGCAACTGCTGAAGGTGAATGAATACATATTTCTGCAGACTAGTAGTCATATTGAGCCAAAGCCAAGGCCCAGACCATAAGTGGCTGTCAGTGCCAGCTTTGCAGACAGCGCACTTAGGCATGGATCCTCTGCTGGTCTGGCACGGCCATCTGCCAGATCAGGGCTTGATCTATTCTGGCAGTTGCTACTGTGGTCACGTTCAGCATTAAGGGTGTGGTCCGCAGTTCTGGTGAAGGGTTGCACCATGTCTGGACTTCAATACACATGCAGGCAGATATTTTCTATTTTCACATTTGTCATGTGCTTTGTATTTTAAAATGATTCTGCCCATATGTAATGCAAATACAGCTTTGGAATGTTGTCATGCTGTCAGTGTGTTAATCACACAGACAGTAAAATTGGCTGGCCTGAAAAAAAAAGAACAAAATAGTTTTCAAAAAGATCTTCACTTTTGCCAAAGTGACCCAAGAAGTGATGCGAAGATAAAAGGCCGGGTTCATGGTTAGCAGTCAATCAAATCGGGGTCAAATTGGTTTCCAGAACAAGTGAAGTTATGGCAGGTAAAGCTATAACAACATTGGGTTCATTTTCAATTCGCCCCAATTTTTCAGCATCATCCCTGTTGCGGCTTTGTGCATGCTCATGCGTTTAAACAAGAGGTGGGCATGCAATATTTACCGTATACTTGGAGCAAATGCCAAACATATTTGATCTTTAAACTCAGAGCCTGCCTACTACGTCATACACTTTTCCTTAAAGGAAACAATTCCAGCGAGCCTTGCACAGTGAAAACATACAAGAAGGCTATGACGTTTCTTTTGACGCTGCCCCCCTGCTGGAAGAACCAATAACAACTCTCCCTATTTTGCCAACAGACATATGACGTTTGCTGCAGCCCCTACCCTCACAAGTATGCAGCGGGGGAAAAATACTGCCACCTATAGTGAACCTGAACCTGGCTGCAGTATTTACCTTGTGTGCTAATTACACAGCTGAACAGAACAGAGCTACTCCTACCACTATCTACTTAATGGACCAAGGACTCCACAAGACATTATAGACCATTTCAGGTTCTAATTCCATAGCTGGACAAAACAATGCTTGAACATTCTATCTTGGTCCCCAACTACTTCCAGTTACATTAACATAACATATAGAATGTTAAAACAGGAAGTTCTGGGGGACCAGCTTTGGAACTAGAACCTGAAACGATCTATAACAAATACAAACATTATAACAAATATAAACACGAGACAGACACACATGCAACAAAGCACACAATGAGAGACTACTGGGCAGCACGGTGGGCCTTCCCTCCCACACACACGCACACTCTCTCTCACTAGCACACACACGCACACACACACACACATACACACACACACACACACGTGTACAGGTGCGCCGCTGATGATGAGACCTAGAAGGGTCAAAACAATGAAGGGCTTGTGGTGGGATGACCACACAAACTGCCTTTTCCTAATGCATTTTGCCAATGAGGTGGACAAGGCATCACAAACATGTCATGAGGTTGTGTCTGTATAGTTAAGTCAAGGTGTCTGAAACGGGGAGGTCATGACTAGCTGCCTCGCTGTCTTCATTCTCTAACAAGTCACTTGTCATAGCCGGTATCAAGGCATCGGATGACCTAGCTAGATAGCCAAATTGCACGCCGTCTTTTGTGTATGGGATGCAGGTCCACTCTGGTCTTACCGTCAGGTTCCTGGTCACTCTCACTCTCAGTCATGGAGCCGTAACTCGCTACCAGAGAGGCCAGACCACCCGACATGTTCTTAGGGGCCACGGACACTGGATTCGTGGAGCCACCAACCACCTCTTCCTTCTCCGAGTCTACCAGAGCCAGACAAAAAAAACATATACATACTTAGATCAGACTGCATTCGTTTTTTAAAGCACAATTTACAGTACAATGTAATGGACAAAATCAACATATATATTCACAATCTACAAGTAAACAGACAGAAACTTCTTTCTAAAATCTAGGCAAATCAAGCATGTCGCTTCACATTTGGAGGGACAATCTTATTCTTAAAGCTCACTCAACAATCTTGTCAGATGTACTTCTGGTATTGTGGAAGTACAAACCTGGGTCACTATTGGCTAGCGCCCCCAGTGGATCCTCCTCTTTGTGAGGCTTTGAGACAGGCTGGTGCTGCTTTCTCTCAGCAACACCTTGGCAATTGGAACGCGCATGGTTATCCCTACCCCATCCGCGTCCACGGAAACCACCTCTCCTGTGTCCCCCGCGACCTCTGCCTCGGCCTTTCATCCGCCTGGGTGCGAACAAAAAGCAGGATAAATGAAAGAACTTTCAACGGACTTTGGACACAGTAGGCCACACAAAGGAGCACTGAAAAACAATGAGAAGATTGTAAAAAGAGACTAATTAAAATCACTACATATTCACGATACACATTTGAAGCGTTGGTGTAGCTTACTCACCCAAATTGGGCAGTTTCTAAAACTTCTCCTCTGTCCTCTTTTGCATCCATCAATTTTATTTTCTTCTCAACATTGGCAAGAGTTGGATAGTTCCTGCAAATAAATCCAGAGACATGCTGCCATGAATCACAGCCTGCAAACAGTGCCACCTAGTGGTCTAACAATGAATAATATGTAATATCAAACAAATTGGCTGTAAAAGTAACACCATCACCACACAGATCTATAAATCGATTTGTTCATGAATTAAGTAACTACTTAATTAACAAATTATACATTTCTGATGAGTCTGCTGCTTTCACTCCAGCCACTACCGAGTGTGTGTGCACAGCACATAAAAATCACAAGCAACATCAAACAAGTTAGGGGTCATATTACTCAGGACTTCACACCTTCGTCTCTCTTCCCTCCATTTTGCAATCTCCTCTGGTGTGTCAAGCTTGATCCTTTTTGTTCCCGGGGCATGGTTCTGTTCAAAAGAAGCATTTTATACCTTTTAAAGGAACAAGCCACCGATTTTTTGATGTTTATGTATTTGCATTGCGCCCAAGTATTATTCAAGAAAACGCTTATCATTTTCTTCTCAGTGTGTTCAGTACTTAAATTCACATTATTAGCATAGCATAGCACAATCACTGGAAGTACATGGTACCATTAGCATCAAGCTGAAAGTGTCCACTTGACGGAATTAAATATCAGTT
>JASCQY010000078.1:1994660-2008841 GCA_030264315.1 Sardinella tawilis | reverse complement strand
TTCTGATACCTATCGACAGCACTCGGCAGCCTCAGGCAACAGGGCTTCGGTTTGATTCACTCCGGAGAACTGCTTTACTTTAAGCATCTGGCATCTCTCAATAGGCATACATTTGCTTCCAGGTGACTGGTGGGCAGTAACTTTCTGTGAATGTTAAAGCTACTGGGCATGACTTCAGACATTCTCTACCACTTGGTCATGACAATGCTTTCAGCCCTCCCACCAAGGACATACTCATTTTCAACCGCAGCACATGCCAACATTATATTGAATGCCTTCAGAATAAACAGTGCAAAAGGACTGTATTAAAGTATTCTGTTTTTACAGTAAATTCAATGGCCTGACATTTATAAAATGGCCATTGTACAATTACATTAAAATGGTACAAAAAAGATTAATCAGAAAAGATACAGCAACTACAGTGAACAAAAAAAGAAAAAGCCTGTGGAAGAGTGTGAGTGTTTAGGCGTAAGCTCTTGCCTGTAATAAGAGACTCATCAGCCATGGAGCTGCCCTCAATCACCTTCCCATCCACGGGGAACTTTCCTCCAGGAGCAACTTTCACTATGTCACTCCTCTGGACCAGATCCACAGAGACCTGCTCTTCCCTGCATCACACAAACACACATACACACACATACACACACACACACACACACACACACACACACAATCATACAGTTCATACATGTTGTTGCTATTACCCAAATGCTTACAAACATCACATCACATCACATCAATGTTCATAACCTGCATACAGTACATACATAACATTTTTGACTGGCATTCAGCAAAATCTATGGGGACTTAAAGTGGTCCTTACATTGTTCAACTGTATAAGGCCAGATAACAATAATTTTTTTAACCGGTCCTCTCCATATGGGGATGTTCTTCAGTCTCCAAAGGTTATTTTAACAACATAAGTAAACAGCAAAGCATGATCACTTGTCCCCTCAGTCAAAGACCTACAGTACAGTATACAAAAAGACCATTGCACAGCATACCTGATAATGGAGTGGTCTGGACCCAGAGTGACTATGGTGGCATCGGTTGCTTGCAGAGACATGAGTTTAGCCAGCGCTTCAGATGTTTTACTCTGGCAGCAACATGGAGAGGCAGCATATTAACAGAGATCTCTTACGGAGAACATAGAGACATGGAGGGCACACTATATTAACATATGAATGTGCTGTATATGTTTGATATGATAAAGTATTTTTGTTTATTATAAAAACAAAATATAAAACATAAAAAACAAACACAGTTTGAACATTCAGGAGCATTATCACCTGTCTGTCAGGTGTCACAAAATTGTTCTTGAACTGCAACCAAGGTAATTGTAGCATGCATTTAGAAGGATACAGAGCTCTGGTTAATCATTCAGAAAGTACCTGTAAGCCCCACTTAAGGAGGGGTGTTAAGGGTGTATTTCAGCCAAAGCAGAGTGAGAGAGATATGGTTATCTAAGATATCTAGTGGAGGTAGATTGTTTTGAAAGTGCTCTTCAGTGTAATTTAGAGGTCACTTTGAACAGGGAGTCACAAGCAGGTCACGGGATCAGTCTTTGCCAAGCATCCTTGCGAAGCTGTTTTTTACACATCGTCATATGATAAAGCACCTGAATGACTCTACACGTGTGCGCTAACGCACCTGTATACACAAACTGCTCAAGTTTACAGACGTACTGTACATGCTGCTTTCAGATGTACATGCTGCTTTCTCTACTTAAACTCTCCTGTGCTAGAACTGGGTCACTGATAAAAGTTTAGGGCCAAAAAAGGTTCCCTGAAATCCCGTTGCACATTGAGTTGTTACATTTTTTTATTTGCTCCAACATGCACAATGATTTGTTTGACAGAAGTATGTTTTGACGTGTGTTTATAAACAGATTTAGTGTCAGAGGCAGATACATCTGAAGGACAGCATACAATCATCCTTTCTCATTTTAAAGTTTTCATAATGGAGTTTCTATGAACAAGGGTTGTAAGATGGCCAATTGTAGAGGGCCTACCTCTAAGTTGCAAGACTGGAGCTGGGCCATGAGGTATAACCTTGGTTACACCTACAGGGATTCTTTTTCAGTCCCCCTACTTGTTCACACTCTGACTTGCTCTCACTAAACTCAACACTCCCCCATACACGTTTTTTTTATATCATCAGACACAAAAAAACAGGGCTGTGATAGTTTAAGAAAAGCAGTGACCTGTCATGTCATCCACACTGAGTGAGTACCTTGGCAACGTGTTCCAACCATCGACCGAGAGCAATGAAGACGAACAGCATTGGGGGAGTGTCAAAGAAGGTGACTGGGCTTTTCTCCGCCTTCTCTGCGATGGCAACCAATAGGACGACACAGGAGTAGATATAGGAAATGGTGGTGGCCAATACGATCAGGACGTCCATATTCGCCACTTTGTGCTTCAGTGAGCGGTATGCCTGAATATAGAAATACCGACCCCCAAAGATCTAATGGGCACAGAGCAAAAGGAAGATGGTCACACACAGCTCTTATTAGGATATAAAGTCAGTGTCATAGAATTTCAATGCTGGTCTGCTTTGAAGAAGATTTAGCTATTTATCTTAGCATGTCATGCTCAGTTAATAACATAGGGTGCTTAACCATCTCAGTCAAACTAGACAACTGCAATTAGCACTTCCTGGTTTTGTGCTACCTGCACAGGTGTGCAGAGAAGGAAGAAGGCGAGGTTGAGGATAGAGAGCCCAGGGAGGACATTCTGCTCATGGGGCATGGAGCCTCCGTGCTCCTGGTGTTGGCTGTCCATCACCATCATGTAGATCATCAGACCCATCACAGGGAGGCCAAACACCAGGCTGAACAGGAAAGACTGTTTCCATCTAAACACACACACAGTAAAAGGCCTGTGAGACCTTGACAATAGAGCAATGGCATACTCGAATGGACAAAACTTCATGCAAATATGTACAAAAACTGCAAATGAACACCTTAAATAGCAAAGGTAACATTTCCAAGCTGCTTTTAAACACTTCACAATGGCATTGATCACAAAAGATTGGCATTGATGGCACTGATCACAAAAGAATCACTTTATGAAAAGCAAATAGGGACATGCAAATACGGACAAAAGCTATAGTACATGCCGCAATGCATACATTATGAGTGGTATTAATGATAATGTTTAACAGCTGCATACAGGAAACTACCACTAATAACAAATATTGAGGCAACTGCAAACATAACAGTTGCCAATTCTCAAAGTATAAAGAAACAAGCAGGGATACTTGCTGTTGAATTTCCTCTCGGTGGTCCAATGCTTCATTCTTTCCCAAACCATCACTTTTGATCAGTGATGCTCCAAATCCCAAAGCCTGTCACAGAGTATATTAAATAGATTAGTATGAAGAGGTGATGTTCTAAAATCTTAATTTGGGTGCAAAATGGACCTAGCACACCTCAATGCTTCTGATGATGTCTCTGGCACCAAGCACTTCCGGGTCAAACTTCACATGAGCCTTCTTGGTTGCCAACGACACAGAGACCTCAAAAACACCTCTGGTCCTCAGCAGCTTGTTTTCAATGTTATGGACACATGATGCACACGTCATGCCAGTCACCTGCGAATAAATACAAAGGAAATTATACTTTCTTCTCACACACACACACACACACACACACACACACACACTAAAACCAATGACATTTCCCACATGAGCATACTGTACAAGTATTAAACTGAAAGGGTGAAGACACACACACACACACATACAAACTTACAGACACGTCCAGCTTCCCATCTGTGACTGCACTCGTCTCCATTACCGTGGCACCGAAGCCAAGGGCAGCTATGAGTCGACTGACCTCTTCAGCATCCAGCGCCTCTGGGTCATACCGGACCTCTGCCTTCCCCGCCATCAGGGAAACAAGAACTGACACCACACCTAAAACCCGTGCGTGCGTACGTACACACACATGCACACACACGTGAAATCATGTGTTTTGTTTTTCTCAAATAATGTTTCACTTTGTAGCTGATTTTATGGTTACACAGAATAATCAACATTTTTGTGGAATTTTCTCTTTTTATTTTATCGTTACATAGAATAATATTTTTTTTGTGGAATTTCCCAATATACTTATGTGGGGAACCTAAAAATTCTTTGTTTTGTTCACCTTTGTTCTTGAGCAGGTTGCGCTCAATGTTGGCCACACATGAGGCACAAGTCATGCCAGTTACACGGATAAAGCACTTCTGGGTGGTCCCTTCACAAGACGGCTGGTCACTGGGCACTTTAGCTGCTAAGCCGTTAGACGGCTGGGGACGATGGTGAGAAAAGGTCTTGGCATTGGGTTTAGAAGTTGTCCCTTTGTCTGCAGAGCTGGGCTCTTCAGGAAAAATACAGAAATGTCATAAAACAGCACAGGTTGCAATCTGATAAAAAAAAAGTAAACAATACAGTCTTTAAATACAGGGAACATATTGGATATCTATGTATGAAATATGCTGGAATTATATACAAAAATGGATGTTGTCATGTTAAAACATATATTCAACTTACAAAAACTCTACTGGGTGTCATTTGAGTTTGGCTGACCTTAACTACCTCTGTTTCATCAAAAAAAGGACTACATTAAGACACAATCCTGTGTAACAAAGGCTGCCAGTAATCCGCTTTATGGCAAACTGCCATTCCTGGCCCACAAAGTGCTAGCGAGTCTTACTCAGGAGTGCTAGAATGCTATATGACACTCAGAGACCACTTGTCTCGTGTTACCATGGAGAAATGTGTTTAAACACTCATTGCGTTCTGTGGAGAGGAGTTTGATTAGCTCTAAATTAATTTCACAAAAGCTTTCACGATAGCTGCTTGTCTCTGTGCGACAAAGGGCAATTTAGACTAAATTATGAAAAACAGAAAAATACAATAATTTCACAGAATGAATCAACAAAACGAGTGTAGTAATATTGTAACAAGCCTCTTATTACCAACACATTTGATAAACTGAACTTGAAAAATTACTAGTTTCCTCTCTGATTGATTGAAAACAGTTCAAATCTTGCTGGCTGCTATTTTCAGCCATTCAGATCAAATCACACCAATTGTATTCCTTTCACTGTATCTCAGCAATGGGGAGTAACTGAGCACTGCAATAATCCAATGTGCCATCAATACCTTTGTCAAGTATGGCCTCAAACCCCATGTCCTCAATGCTGGCCCTCAGCTCTTCTGCGCTGGTTAAAGTGGAGTTAAAGATCACCGTTCCCTTCTCCTCCTTCAGTGAGACCTTGATGGACTGAACTCCAGGTCTCTGGGATATCATCCCTTCAATGGTCTGCACACAGGAGTTGCAGGTCATCCCTGAGATCCTAATGGTAGCAGCCTGGGAAGTCGCACTGCCTGTAGTTTGGGGCGTGGGTGCAGAGTTCAGGTGTTGGGAGCTGTGGGTAGTCTCTGTGGGGCCTGTGCTCCCACTGATCACTGCTGGATGCCCCGCCGGCAAGGTCAGACGGAAATTACCAGGTGGGATCCCTTCAACAAGCTCCTTCACGGTCTCCAAGGCGACCAGTGAGGAGTCGTATTTGAGGTCCATGCTCCTGGTTTCCAGGGAGACGCTGACAGAGCAGACCCCCATTAGTCCTGATACATGCTCTTGGATGTTATTCACACAAGATCCACAATGCATCCCATCAATGCCAAGGGTCACCGCCACTTCTCCTGCCACACTGTCCGACATGGAGTGGCTTATGAGGATGGCATCAAACCCCATGTCCTCGATATGCACCCTCAGTTCCTCTGGGCCCACCTGCCCCGGGTTAAGGGTCACCACAGCTTCCTTGTCACTTAGGGATATCTGGATAGCCGCGACACCTGGCAGTTGGCCCACACGACCCTCGATGGACTGTACGCACGACTGGCATGTCATACCCTCCACCCTGATCCTCACCAGGGCGGACTGAACCGGGGGCATTTGAGTTTTGGGGTCCCTCCCCACAGCTGTGTCTGTGGAGCCACAACACAAGGCTCTGTTCTGGGGGCACAACTCACATGGGCTGCCTGGGACATAGCCCAAGTTATCAAAACCAAGTTTCGGAGGGGGGGACCACACATCGCTGATGCCTCCATTCTCCTGTTAAAAGTTGACAGGATAAAAACATAACAAAATACAACACAGACCAGAACATTAACAAGTACATGTAACATGCATCATACCAAGAAGAAAAAAAAACATTTGCAGAATTTAAGGTTACAGTCTTTGTTTTAGAGACTGCCGAAGACTGGTGAGTAGGCTACAATTTAAGCACCAAACTAGTGCTTCTCAAGAGGCTAATCTGACAGATGCATTAATGTGGTCTGACTTCATATTTGGAGCTCAACATCAAAGACCTCATGGGATTCTTACAATTATCACATGATCATCAGTTTGGTGTGCAGTGACTTCTCCGATGATAGGATGGATTGGAATGGGTGCCATTTTTAAGGTTGTCTGAAAATATTTCGAAATCCCTGCTCTAACTGCTTAATGGCAGGCATAACCTACAACAAATATATTTATTAATGGTCTGATTTTGTGTGTTAAGATAAAAATAACACTATGAGGTAAAATTATTATTTATGTACTAGAAAACCATAAGCCTATAAAGGAAAAAATACTCTTTCATAATGAAAGCTATATGGTTGACATTAAAGAGAAGTGTAGTAATTACTTTAATTGTAATTGAAAAGTAATATGAACAATAACCTAGAGTACCCTTTCCTGAATCTATTTGCACACACTAAAATGTAAAAGAAGTTTCCACCTTGTCAATAAACTTTGGACGCTTAGGCCTAGGCTACTATGGCGGAGAAGTTGAGATCAAAGTACGGTCATGGCAATTTTGAGTATAGAGATGGCACACAGGCTAAATAACAATAAATCCAAAGGCTAGAACGATTTAGGCTACAAAACAATCAAAACTGTCACTTTTCCTTTAGCATAGCTCAAGAAAACATGGGGAAAAGACTGACCTTATCAATTTCTTGTCCATCTTTTTTCAGCACCACCTCAGGTCCCAAAATATGTTCTCCAAAACCAGGTGTAAAACTGATCGGTTTAATCTGGTGACAATCTACCATGCAAACCTGCTCCACAACACCGTTCGACGCATGTCTGGTCAAAATGTTCAATGGCTTAACGCTGGATGTAAACTTTTTCATTTTTATAATTTGGGTCGGAGAATTCTCTCAATTACAACATCTGCTACAGATCCACCTTTCTGCAATCGCTGACCGCAATAACATATTGAATAGATATCGCCTCTCTGTCGTCAAAGTTTAGACATCTAGGATATGACACCTGCACCACACACCGGAGCCGTCTCCAGGTTTCTGCGGATTTAAAGTGCTGGGGCGCTGCACTCAGCCTGATTCACCTATGAAATTCAGGCAGACCCATCTGTAGGTTATAGTGGGGCGTGTTCATTCACGCAGTGATATTGGTCTGCCAAATTATGCAGGCGAGAGGCTTGTCTGGTTTGGTAAATTTGGTGGTCAATATGAGTACAGTTAAACTTACATAACATAAATTTGTGGAAGTGTATGTCTATTGAAACTGACTTTAATGTTTAGGTTGCTGTAGGACAAGTGGTAGTTTATATATCCCGCGCTGCTGTTGTACACGAGAGGTTTCACAGGGTTCGTTCGGAGTGATCCTTATGAACTCCCCCCACTCTCTGCACGAGGAACGTATTTCTCAACTGCACTTCTTTAGGCTAATGATTTACTGTGTCGTGTGCAAAATAAACGCACCTAGTGTAAAGTTGCGGACAGAGTTAATAACATGACTTTCGCTTAGTTTATTGGAGTGGGTTAACACAGCACTTGATGTAGGCTTTGTTTATGTAGTGTTTGGTTGTTGTTGTTGTTGTTGTTGTTGTTCATTTTACTGGCTTTGGATAAAAGTTTGTATCAAGAACCACTGAACAAAATTAAACATAGGCATGTTATACTCAGATTAAAATTACCCTACCAGCTTTTAGCCTTCGCATTAACAAAAGACGGTGGTTCACTATAGTTCGATATGTCAGGATGGCCGAGCGGTCTAAGGCGCCAGACTCAAGGTAAAACACCTTACCCATAAGGGCATTCTGGTCTCCGAATGGAGGCGTGGGTTCGAATCCCACTTCTGACAGAGGTTTTAGTTCATGTAATTTCAACAACTCTAAACAAATGCAGTGTTCAACATATCGACCGCAAAGTAATGTCCTAAATCAAAAGCCCTATCTCTGCGACACAGATCGGTTGGTTGGTTAGGTTGGTTTTCTCTACCGTTCAGCAACAGCTTAGCCAAGCTTGCTCCAATAAGATTTCGAATGTTGCCGATTTACAAAACCCTGCTGATACATTGCGCATGCTGGAGGCACTGAAGTTAACAAAGACCGCCCCCTTCCTCATGTCAGGATGGCCGAGCGGTCTAAGGCGCCAGACTCAAGGGCTCACCCTTCCCAGTTCCGGGGTATTCTGGTCTCCGAATGGAGGCGTGGGTTCGAATCCCACTTCTGACAGAAACTTTTGATGCTCCATTGAAATAAATGCCTACAATTGGAAACGTAGTTCATGCCATCGTTTCACTACGAAGACGATCTTCTACTTGCTACTTTGTAGTAGCCTAGCATTTAGTAGGCTAACAAGCACAAACATACTCACATTCACCAGTGGAGCCTACAGTCCTGCCATAGTTAATATGTGGACCAATTTTTCAGGACATAAATCCATTTAACAGAGAGACTTCCAATACACTTGAAGCTTTTTTTTTTTTAATGTGACTAAAAAGCAATGGCCAGAACACTCCCACAATTCTGACTGAGTAATCCTGATTGCTGATTTAAGTTCTCTGGATAAAATGTGTCCCTATCTTGATCTTATTAATAAATAAATAAATAAAGTATATGTAATGGAATAAAATTAAATATATGTCAGAGCAGCAGCATTAGGCTTAGGCTACCCAAAACGGTGTCCTAGGTCATCACCTTAAAGGACGCAACATAAGTTATAAACCAATAACTTTGTTAACTGAATGGGGCATAGCAAAACGAAACTGAAAGTAAGATGCCCCATTTACTTAGTGTAAGTTGTCTGGTTCATTATTCGGTCTATGTTGTATCAAATTTTTTCGTTCTTTTTTCTATGAACAGCATTCAGTGACCTTGATCAACAGGGCTATGGATTGATTCAGTGTTGATATTGCACACTCACTGACCCAACAGAGTCTTATGTCACATTTCCTTAATGAGGCAAGCCACAACTCGCATGTTGCACAGTACAATGTGACATTATTACCCTCCCTTACAGTAAAAGTCTAGTTTATAAAAAAGACTGTATGGTCGAGGCAGCCAGCATACTGTGCCCTGACAGGAAAAGTTCAGAAATGTGAGCCTGTCTTGACATCATTACTTGTTGCGTTGAGTTAACTGATGACAAGCTGGAATCTGCATGGCGGGCAAAGTTGAGGTGACTGTAATGTATAGTCTAATTAAAGATCATTTGCATCAAATGAATTTAATTGCGTAATTGTGTTTTGCAATCGTCCAATGTGTGGCCCTCCGCTTCCTAAACCAAGAAGTGTTGCCCACAAATGGTATAACGTTAGGCCCCAGACAAGCTTTTATAGGATGGAAGACAAACACAATGTCAAAATTGAGGATAAAATCATAGTCAATTTCAAATAGGGCAAAAATATATCATGTACTGATTCTATGCTGAATAGCCTACACTTTGTTAATTGCATTGTAATGGACTACTTCTGTGAATATCACTCATTAATGCCCACACTTTTCCTTTGCTTTTTAGGCTGTCAAACTGTAATAAAGAAGGCTGACAAAAAATATTAGGATTTGAACAGAAATAGCCTATTTCAAGGTTTGAGCAGAATCCAAGATGCAGCAACAGCCTTATCTGTCTGGACACAGGGCGAGCACAGAGCGCTATTTTATTTTTTAGGAGATTTTGGAGATTTAAATATGCAGTTATGGATTAGGCCTAATGCACACGAAACCTTTCAACTGTCTAAAACAAATCTTGATTCAGGCCATACTGTAGATCTTCATAACACTTCAGAGGCAGATTCATACTTCACTGAGCCCCTAGTCCAAACCTGCCAAAACCTCTCATTGATCGTGCTGTGAATTACTAGATCTAGAATCGACCATATTTTCTTTTGGTTTAATTAGGCATACATTAGGTAGGCTATTAATTAGGCCTGGCTGTGGCAAAATAGACTATGCCTCCATTGCAAAGCCTTCTCTTTGATGAACTCTTGTTATAACCACGCAACAAAATTTAATACAGGCAAAAATAAATCAGCAACAATCTGGTAGCATTGATACGTCTATTAATGATTATATTTCATAGTTTGGAAAGAAACAAAATACATACCCAGCATGGTTGATCAGGTGACCGCTGGACAGCCCAAGTGGAGCCGTACATCCTGCATCGACAGTGAGGAAGCAAATGCGTCGGGAGTGTCCGGTCGGCTTATAATTGACAAAGACTACTTAATTTGTATGACTCTTTGCGGAACAACGCGGATCTGAAAGAGCACATGACAGTCACAGCAATCCAATTGCCATTTTTTACCCTGGTGCCATCCTGTCATCCTAGCAACGGATGAGAGCCATGGAATTCCTGATAGCCGAGCCCGAGCTGGTAACATCTGTGTTCTTAAAGGCAGCAAGGGATCAAGTGCGTTTTGTAGCCTATTTTGGCACCAGGATAAAGCTAGAGTGCAGCAAGATAGCCTGCGATAACATCGGTCTGTGTTAACAAAAGACAAGGTTAAATGTGTAAACAATACTGCGAAGTTGGGTCAGAAATGCTTTTGAGGCAACGCCAAACTCTGGGACGGATTCCGTTTCCGCCAAACGAACCGGCCCGGATCAGAGACGTACGATACGGGGTCCAAACAGTTTTATAGCAGTCTATAATGTCAAAATCACGCGAGCCTGTTCTTGGGCCCATGGCAGGCTTTTTTCTAGACTTGGCACAGGCGTGCTTACCTAGAACCAGGCTTAGCTTACTTGAGATGTGGTTAATTCCCGAGGATCATAAAAAAATCCGAGAAGCAGTTAATGTATCCTTATACTAATTAGGCTACTGATACACAGATGTTAATTTGATTCCTGTGCACCTGAGGGTGGTTATGGCTAGGTAGCGTGAGCTTAATTAGACAGCCTTTTAAAGAATCAGAAAATTTACCATTATTTTGCGTAGGCTATTTCAGTAACGCAAGAACTGCCACAGGAAGACAAGTTTTTTTTTCATAGCTTAATAAGTGTGCTAAGAAAACGTCGATTTAATGTCGACCATCACTACTGAATTTTTGATAAAAGACATTCGACCTGGTTCCAAAAATATAAACGTTGTGTTTATTGTTTTGGAAATCAGTAAGTGGGTTGCTAATCAGCATTTAGTTAACTTTATGTTGTTTCAGTTGTGAAAGAAATTCGACAAATGCAAGTGTAACTACACTTTAATAGACGTACACTACCTCCTACTGGCCGTTTTTAAAATAGACTGATGTATTTTTTATGTATTTATGTCATGCCCAAATTCTCCTGTATCAGACCGGGTTAGCAAAACCAAGGATGGCCACGAGATTCGTTCCTGTAAGGTTGCAGACAGGAGTGGTAGCATCACCATCTCCGTCTGGGATGAGGCTGGAGTCTTCATTCAACCTGGGGACATTCTCCGTTTGACCAAGGGGTGTGTTAAAAAACAGCAATTTTTATTTAGTCTAATGACTTTCTATTACTATGTGACACCATGTCATCTGACTACTGGTGCAAATGTCCTCAGATATGCCACCCTATGGAAGGGCTGCCTCACACTATACACAGGAAGAGGCGGCGAGCTCCAGAAGATTGGGGAGTAAGGACACATGCCTTCATTACAAATTTCATCATGGTCCTTCTGGCGACTTGCACAGTGAATAGAAGGACAAATAATTTGCTATTGTATAACTTTTCAATCAATTTAGTCGTAGTTTCATGTCATTATACAACTTTATAACTATGTGAAATTATTTCTCAAAACTACACAATTTTTGAGTAACGTTGGTTCTTCTTTCCCTCAGATTTTGTATGGTGTTTTCAGAGGTGCCCAATTTCAGTGACCCAAATCCAGAAGTGCTGGCACAAATAAACCAGATAAACAAGCCTGTGAGTACCAACAAATAGTCTGTGACTCCATTTTTCATATTAACTTCATTAATACACACTTCCTATCACATAATCAAAGGTCATGCATGTTAATCACTTAAAAAACAAAATGAACATGATCCTGCTAAAGCTGTATTGCCTTTTGGGCTTGTCTTAGTAAATTATGCTACAAATTAAACATTTCCAGCTAATGTGCTTATAGTCTCCAAGAATGCATCTGAAAGAAGAGTTTTAAAAGTGGCTACTGTACTGTGCTTATGTAACCTCACAGGTGAAACCTGACCAGCAGACCGTTCCTCAAAATGGCCACCCTCCAGGAGCTCCAGGGACTCCTCAACCTCCTCCATCCCCCCAGAGTAATGTTCTCATGAGTGAATCTGCCATTAACACTTAAACCAGTAGTCAGCATTATTACATGTTGACTCACAATATAGAAGTTCTAATACTTTTGTTGTTATTTTCCATACATTTCAGCTACTATTATCATCTCACCAATGAATTAAAAAAAAGTTTGACATACCAGAAGATATTATTTTCATATTGTTCTCTTTCTCTCCTCAAGTGACTAATGGATGCCCAGCTGCTTACTCCAATGTTTCGTCCCATCACCTGCGGGATCCTCGAGATCTGCCTTATGGCACAGGGGGACATGACCGCCCTCACCGCGTGCTCCTGAACAGGAACCCTCTGTGCCATGTGAGGGAGGGTGGGGGGAGACATTCTGGGATGCGGAGCAGCATCCGGGACCCACGCCAGGCCCTCACACGGAAGTAAGAAGTAGGAATTCCTATTTTCATGTTCACATTGATAGATGACTATAAACCTGGTATTAAAACAGGCGTATGACTTTTGCGAGTACCTTGGCGTAGTTTTTTTTTTTTGCACAAGACTCTTTCCTAATGATAATCAATGTTTGGAGTCCAACATAATTTAGTTAACAAATGTCCCAAGAAGAAAAGCCTTTTTTGTCACATAGTGGTTCACATAATAGGTAATATTAAAGCCACATCAAGATCCAACCTGTCTAGATGTACCGGTATCTTTGATATTTTCTCACATCATATTCACATTAACAGACATCAGTGGTCTTGCATGAAGCATAGAGCATATATAATATTAGAAGGATAACTAACTTTGCTCATTTACAACAGAGCTTTAGGCTGAAATGCACAGTTCTCCTTTGATTTTTTTTTTTAAAACCACAGGCTTGTTTCAACTCTGCCTCTATACCACACAAAATAATGTCAGGAAAGATATTTGCTAGTCATCATAAATGGGTTACTATTTTTTTTTTTTTTGATAACCACTAATTTGAAAGGCATGATTGAAGTGTGTACCTTTCCTGATCATCAGATGAACTTTTTCCAGTCAAGATGCTTGTTGGCAATGGGCATACTTTATATATACACATATAGGAACATCAAAAGTTTGACTCAAAAGTTTAAATTGTTAATGAAGCACCACTTCCATGGCAAACACAGTCACTAAAAGCTTTTCAACTTAAAAAGGTTTAGAGCAGCCCTTGCAAAATGGGGAAAAAAAAGCCTCCTCCTCCCCGATACAAACCTCGGGTATACGTTTTCTATTCACACAGTAATTTATAAAAACAAAAATAACTCAAGGGTGTGTCCATGTCGAGCCATGACTCAAGAAGGGACATACAGTTGATGTATACATCAAAGGCTTCCTCAGCAGTCCATGTCCTGGCAAACATACAAGACCTCAGCAAGGTTTGGGTAGCGCAGAGACCTCCTCCATGCATTCATCATAGGTCTCTTTATATTCGTCATGTGGTTTGATCATGATGACACAGGTTGGTCGTTTTGATCCCGCAGAAGAGCCAAGGTCCTAACACACACAAATAGTGAATAAAGTATTTAGTTTAGGCTACGGATCATCAATATGATCTCCAAAATATGTAGTAAGCCTTGTAAGTTAAAGGAACACACCACCGATTTTTGATATTTATGTATTTGCATTGTGCCCAAGTATTATTCAAGAAAACGCATAT